>JAVYIG010000265.1:0-85000 GCA_035222895.1 Strongylocentrotus droebachiensis | reverse complement strand
TTTAGATGACTGTGGTGACATAGGACAGATACCCGCCGATGTGACAACATTCAAGCCGGGCAATCAAGCACCGCCAAGTGGACAGATGCAGTAAACATTTAGCAGCCTCGAATCGTATATCCGGATTCCTTTTCTAGGAAGGAAGCATTAACAAGTGATTTATTGCACTAATTGGACATCATATCGACTTGATATACCGTCAACACAGAAAGTGTCTCCTCCTGGAGAAAAGAGGATTAACAGTGATAACAAAGCTGGTTGCTTCATCATCTTTCTTCCTATTCATAACTCCATGATCGCTCTATTTTAAAAGAAATGTTTGCGAAGAGCGTGACAAAAAAATCGTGCTCAGTCAAAGATTTGGAGTAAAGGAAATATTTCATTGAGTGACATGTGTTTAGGCTAGATGACAAAACGTGGGTTGGAAAATCCTTTTAAAAGATGCAAGCAAGGCGCGATCATGAAACTTACTCATCGAAATCGTCTGCGTATTTTTTCCAAAACTAGCCGCTCGTGACAGGCAGTGCGCCTACGCATTGCAAGAAACTCTCCGCTCTCACAATTAAATCTAAGTGTTGAAGGCTCCATTTGGACATCGCTCTTTCGCGCCTTTTTGAGGAGAGAACGACCGTCTGTCTTCGTACCTCGCCTGTGATGACAAAAGAGGAGGCTAATCACATTTTCAGTCTGCTGTAATTGAATGATTCCCTCCACTTTGATCACATTTAAGTGTGGAACTTAATTCGATTCGCCGCGACACAGTATTTATTCTTCAGGAGGGCAGAAAGTGAATTTGCAATATCGTGAACGATTGTGATAACCACCGATAAATCGCTGAAGCGAGTACTTGACGGCATTACTAATACAAAATTCTGGAGGCGTTCATCGCTTTGTAAACTTCTTAAATCACCGTTGGTTTCCCAAGAAATGAGGAAAACATTTTGTTGAATTCCAAGATGTCTTGCCGCTTGTTCCGATTCAATAGGAAACCAAAACTTACGATCGCTCTTCAAATTACTATTCTCGATATTGCGTTGGTGTGTTACATTAGTTTCTATTGAATGGAACTCATAAACATGCAGCGGATCATTATCTCGAGAAAAAATTTGGAGTAGAAACGGAATATACATTACAGATTTTACTCCAACTTAATCATTCAAAGGAAATAGGTCGAAAAAAAATCATTTTTTAAAGTGTGATAAATTCTGGATTTATGGTTTGTGACAACTGTATCAGATCTATTTCAAAACAATATTTATACTAAATAGAGCGAAATATTCATCTTGCCTGACATAAATCTTGTTTATGTTATACGGGGGAGCTAGAAAGGAATTATTGAGAGGATAATTCATATGTAGGACGTGACATTTATTCCTATTTAGTGTGTTGACATCGTTTATACAAGGAATACAGATAAATTGGAAATATTTGAAAGCCACAGCCGCAAATTCATCCGCAATTTTGCTTTAGTCTGCTTCGTTAGCTCCGGTCACGATTTATCCGATTGCGTTACGTTTCTTGTTTTCTGTTTATAGATGAACGTGCCGTTATCAGTATTTGAGCCTCGTCCACGATGTCTCTCAATCAATACGAGTCGGTTGTCCACTCGTTTAGCATGAACTCGACATACAGACTAATGGGTGAGGGCACTTCCACCCAAGATGACCAAGGAATAGGGGTTCTGGTGTACGGTATAGGTGCGACGAATCCGTCAGTTGTGATCAAGCGAGGGATTAATGCTTCCTGTCCCGAGTTTGGTGAAGCATGGACGTGGGCGCCAGTCGTCTGGAATTGGTTTAATATCCTACGTTTGAGCCTGACCCTCGCAGGAATCATGGGAAACGCCCTGGTGATCGCTATACACGGCAAGTCAAAGAGCAATCGTGGAACGGATCGCCTGATAGCAGGACTCGCCGTAGCTGATCTTCTGTGCTCTGTATTCCTCACCCCCATCCCCGGTGCGTCCAGGTTGTCGAACAATTGGTTGGGGAACATCTACTGTAAGTTCGTCTTCTCCAATGTTCTTGTATGGATTCCGTTCATCGCGTCGATGTACACACTATGCATGATATCCCTCGAACGGTTCTTCGCCATCGTCTACCCGTTCATCTACCGCGCGAATATAACCCCTACGCGGATCAAGTACGTCTTCATTCCTATATGGGTGCTAGCGTTCATCGTGAACATCGGTAGCTTCGTCGTCAATACGGTGCATCCAGACTCATGCAGTTGCATCGTCCATTTCCCAACCCGACTTGGTAAAATGATGCAGGGTGTTCTGCTATTCATCACCGAGTACGTCATCCCAATCGGCATCATGCTCTTCGCGCATGTGAGAACTATACGTGAATTGCACACCGAGGCGCGTGCACTCAAGGAAAATCGCATGGATTCCTCTAGGATAACCCTCAATCTTCTGCAAGCGCGGGAACGGGTCCTCCAAATGCTCTTTGTCGTGGTGATGACGTTCATAATCTGCTGGACTCCCGACCAGCTATGTTATCTGTTTTACAGTATCGGTATTCTCAATGTGGACTTCCTGCACAGTCGCCTGTACATGGCTTTCATCCTGCTGGCCTATGTCAATTCTTGTGCCAATCCCTTCATATACACGGCCAGGAATCCGGAGTTCAGGCACGCCCTCAAGGTGTTGTTCAAGAAAGCTGCCAGGGTGCAGCAGGTGTTCAACACATCCGAATGGGTTCATGATAGGACTGACGATGTTGTAAACGATGTCGCGAATGGGACAGCAGTTGAAAGTCGGGTATGATGTTAAAAAATTAAAGACAAATTATATGAAATCATCCAGGCCTGAAATATTTTATCATATTTACAATATGAATTATCGTTATTTTTGTATGAATTATATTGGAATGGTTTTTATATGCTACGATTTTAATTACTTTTCCTATGTTTCTAATACGTGCTCATAATTTGCCTGCTAATTATGGCCGCCGTAAGGGGCAATGAATGGAAACTTATTACGATGTACAGGTTGTTTAAAAGAAATTTGTCATTCATGTAACCCCCAGATACTTTATAAAGAGAAATGCAATATAAGGTTGTCCATAAACGTAATTGTTAAGCTTATTCGATTGTGCACTATATTTCTGAATGCTAAGAGGGCACAAATAAATTCTGAATTAGTTGGCCTGTGGTTGTAAGTGCTGTCCAATCGATGTCATGGTCGTCGATGCCATGAAAAGGCATTAGCGTACATCGACTTGGTTTCGAACCCAAGACTTCCAAGTTGATAGAGACGATAGACACAAAATAATATATTCACGTTTTAATCGTTTGATACCTAACTCGTTTGGATCAGACTTGTATCGCCATGTGAGAAACAACGGATTGAAAGCGTTTCAAAGAAAGAAATGTTTCAAAAGGAACAAAGAACAGAGTATTTAGGAATTGATTCAAGATCTATTTACATTTTCTGTGTCTTAATAATTCATGTGTTGCAATGGTTCTAACAGATTAGAATGGCTTCCTACAATAACAATTCTTAAAATTTATGTTTAATCATTCAATGTTCATAGTCTCCCTTTACTTTAATCGACTGGTCTGTACATTCCAAAGTGATGTTAGCCTCAAGAGTTGTATAATGTGTCAAACACAAAGTAAACAGAATGTATTTCTGTCACTACAGTAAGGAGAAGTGGGGTGACAGGCGAGTTCATGTTTATACATTCCTCTGAACCTTGTGTCTGACAATGTTACTCTTTTAAAGATTCAATGTAGTTTCTGGTCATTCAACTGCATCGAAACGGATAAAAACTGTATAAAATCAACTGAAAAGGGTTGATTATGTGTACATAAAAATTGGTGTATATCGTGATTTTTACGGAATCAACAAAATAAGAAGACATTGACTCATGCTTCCTGAAAGACACATGCACTACACAGGAAAAGGGGTATGTGGGACTTCACATACATGTGGTATAAGAGTTTGGTCCAAACTATCTAGCTGTTTCTCGTCACATTTCGAATAAAAGTGCATTGAATTAAAGAGCAATCCTTTTCCTGCTGCATGGCTACTACCATCAGGGACGATATTCTTCTATATAAGAACAACAATCTTTTTTGTTAAACTCACCAATTATCTAAATATTTTACTTTTACCAGAACTTACCTCCGTCTTTAAAGCATAACATCCCCCCCCCCCCCCCCCCCCTCTACCAGCCAGACAAGTCAAATCAAAGAAAGAGCTGATTGGCGTGATGGATACGATTACCAACAAATGTTCTCTCGGTCGAAGATTACCAAGAAGAGAGTCTAGACCTGGATATTCGATAGTTTGTGCATGTCTTGTTGCACTTTCATCTGCCCCTTCAAGTCATAATGGAGTAAGGTTAGACGGGAGAGTCAATAGTATGAAACCGATTCCGTCTAAGGCAGCAGTTCAGATGACTTCAATAGATTGAAAGTTCAACCAGGAGATCTAAACCCGAGAAAACATGTTTTGATGTCTGATGATGGCTTCCGGTCCGTCTCTCATTTCGGCATAACAATACTCAGTGGATCCCTTTAGTGGTAAATCTGCTAAAGGTTGGATTAAATTTCATGTTCAACATGGATGTATCCATACAATGTTCTCAAATTGTCGGATGTTAGCCATGTTTCTTTTCATGTGACGTTTCTACAAACTCATCATCGGAGGATATTCACCTTTTTACTTTTAAAAAATCTGCCATACATTTATTTCGATTACATAAAGTTTCAAAACTGTGTTTGAGAACTAGCGGGCATTATCGAGTTTGCTTGAGAGAAAAACGAATTTTTAGGGAGGTATTTAGCCACAGGGTCTCTTTCAAATGCCAATGTGTCCCATTCTACTAGTTTAGCGACCATGTACCTTCCGCCCAAACTAATGTCTCTAATAACGTGATCGGGGGCTAAATTATCTCTGCCATGATCATCGGTCACGTAATCGTCTTCTAGAAGAGAAAGATAATTAAATCAAGTTTAGCAAACCCCATGAACATAGTGTAACCCTTACCAGGGTTCTGTCGTATGTTACAAATTCGCGAAGGACATTGACATTGCGACATTGGTCTAATTCAGGCGCAATCCCCCGAAAGGCAGACGTTACAGAGCGCATGGAAGATTTTTGCAAAATGAAACAATTACGTCATGATTTGTATCGATCGACAGACACAAAATTTAAGAAAATTCAATATGATCAAAACAAATTTATGTTAACATAATGTTGTAAGTTAATTTCTGTAAGTATGGAGGTAATTTTTTAAGCAGACCGTTTTTGTTTACATAATTTGCTGTTGTACTTGGTTTTTATTGGTGTATTGCATTATTTGACATTATATCTTCAAGACATTCCATCGTAATTATGTTAATATTTTTTCTTTGGAGATGAAATTCTTTGTATTGTCTTATTAAAATGACCAATGACATTGCATTATTTTGAGAAGTATTTATTTATCTTTTTATAAGGTACGCTTGAGTTGCAAATAAATAAATGATAAGATGAATAGAGTAACGGTACTTGAATAAGACATATAACAGGATAACAGAACCTGAGGTAATGATGAAGAAAACAGTGTGACTAACTGATTCGATGTGGAATATGAAAATAACAGCCTTGCAAGAAGAGTTAACCCATTATCTGTTTTATTATTACGTAGTAATTACGTAGGTTGATATAAAGGCACAAGTTGTAAATGTGAAGGTTTATTTTCAAATAAAGCTGTGCTGTTAGGTGATCGTACAAAACGGGAATTCAGTGCATTTTTCTTGCTTGAATCATAATACAAGTACTGACAAGTAGACTTTTTACTGTTGACAATTCCATGGTATCTGGTGATTTGCTGTCCCATACATTTCACCCACAACAAAAACAGTGTAAACGTTAACAAACAAAAAATCCTTTTTATTTGGTCTTAAAGCCCCTCTTAAAGTGTTGGGAGCCCCTCATTCGCAAGAAATTTGATGGCAAAATGTTCACTTACATTATATCATAATGACACACTTCTGCAAAGATTTCCCTCAAAAAATGTATTTAAACACAAATATTGATAAAAGAATACATAATTTGGGTTTCTGTTGTCCGCAGAAAAAAGCTAAATTATGTATTCTTTCGAAATATTCGACTTCAATCAAAACTTTTTTGAAAATCCTTGCAGAAATGTGTATTAAATGACATCCACTTTCACATTAAAATACAATGATTAAAGGAATGCCTCGTTATTCTTTCACGGAAGAGAAAAACCGGTATTAAGCAAATTTTTGGTGGGGAAAAGGGGTAGGGGTCTTGTGTTGCTTGGTAAGTCGAGGTTAAGGTAATTCCATTCAGATCTATGTTGTTTTAGTTTGTAAGTATTTGTTTTCTCTCTTTTTTTAACTTTCTATTACAAAATACTCAAATAGAATAAGCATAAACAGGTGAATAACCATAATAATAATTCAAAAACGTAATAACATAGGGAAAAATGCATAAAATCTCATGAAGCAGGGTTGATGTCGGGTACGCTTGAGTTAACAATATGAAATAAATGAAGATTACCATGCTATTATATATAATACTACTCCTACTACTACTACTACTAATAATAATAATAAACATATTTTCGGCGCTTATTACTGTTGTTTCTAAGCGCACCATTGCCTTTCTACAAATTACCAACCAAAACTTATGATAAACACACAAATTATAAATCTGTTCTTTATTCAATAAATCATGAATATATATATAATAATAATAAAACTACTACTACTACAAAAACTACTTCTACTACATCTACGACTGTTGCTGCTGCTGCTATTGCTACTAGAACTACACTACCAGTACAATATAATATCAGTATTATTGTTAATACTACTACCATTATTGCTCCAACTACTACTAGTACCACTTAAAAATCAACCTTTCCTACTGCTACTTCTTCTACTACGACGACGACTGGTTAAAAAAAACAAGAGACTACGGTGGTAGTTTTCCCACGCTTCATCAGTCCCCACGCCATTACTACTACTACTACTACTACTACTACTACTTGTATCGCTATTACTATTAAACTACTAGTACAGTATATGACTCGTACAGTACACTAAATATTGCTAGACCTATATAACTACTACTACAACGACGACTACGACTACTACTTTCTTACTACTACTACTACTACTCTACTAATACTATACTGCTATTACTACTACCACCAATACTACTACTTCTAATGTTACTACTACTACTTTTACACCAGTACTACTACTAATAATAATAATACTACTGCTACTACTACTACTACTACTACTACCACTACTATTGCTACTATAACTTCTACACTACTACTAATGCTCCCACTGCTATATTACCATTACACTATACTGCATGTACCAGTATTACTATTACTAGTAATATACTACCACTACCATCACCACAATCGTCAATACTACTACAACTACTAATACTTATACTACCACTACTACTAGAACTCATGCATACTACTACTCATGCTAAAACTTAAACTAGTAATATTTCTACTTTGATTCTTATACAACTACTTTTACCACTAAAAACCAAATAAAGGAAACAGCCAAGGACTGAAAGTAGAATCAAACCAATTATGTGGGTGTCTAAATTTTTACCTTTGTGACTATTTGAATACATAATTCAATCTTTTTTTCTTCCGCTCTCTGCATAATACGTAACGCACTGATAAATCAAAGTAAATACCCCCCAAAATGAGCATCTCTTTTAAAGGCATTAAAGATACAGTGTAGGTCCCACATTTACTAAAATGACTTTAAATACAGTTAGATTTACATTCCTTCCGGATCGAGTCAATTCCCTTTATTACTCATAATTTGCCACAGTAATATGAGATGGGACGGTTATGTTTGATGAGTTCGCATAGGTTTTCTGTAAAACTCAATAAAAATCGATAACTCTATGACAAGATAAAAAACGTTTGCAGGCCCAAAAGTTTTAGATCTGCAAGTGTTCAACTTTCGGACAAGTTAATTCACATTTCACTTCATGTTATATTGCAAGAATGTGATTTTGGTTGGAAAATAATATGTAATTTGATATATAACCTATTCCAAGTATAAATACAAATAAACCAAAATATATTAGTTGTAGGTAAAGTTATAGGAAACAAGAAATATACTGTTCCGTATATTATTTTGAATTATGCGCGATATGAAATTTATTTTCAATGGTCCTGTTTTTTAGCCATATACTTTTTTGTTTAATTCAAGTCGTTGCTAAAAAAAAAATTAAGGTATGATTGTGTGAGCAAAGAAAATAATACTAAGCTGAACAAATTGTTGAAAATATTTTAAATTTGTAGCCTATGTTCTGTTTCACTCAATCATTGAGTAATTAATGTCAATATGTAATGAAATTATGGGAATAAAAACGTCGCTTGAGGAAAGGGGGAAAAATAGAGCTACCCAGACTCTTCTCAATTCTCATTGTCAAACGTCAGGTACATATTATTTCTCTGCTCTACTATTACTTATACTATTACTACTATTCTGCTGATAATACTACTACTACACTACTACTACATGTAAACATTAGTAAACGACTACTACTAGAATTACTACTACTGTTGTTGATACTAGAAATACTACTAATACTATTACTGTACTACTTGTACTACCACCACGACCACTACCACTAGAAATATACTAGTACTACTACTACTACTACTAATATACTAATACTACCAAACTACTACAGCTACTGCTACTACTACTTAGTACTATAACTACTACTACTACTACTACTACTACTACTACATATTGCTAATTCATACTAGAATTACTACTACTGTTGTTAATACTAGAAATACTACTAATACTATTAATATAGGCCTACTACTAGTACAAGCACCACCTCCACTACTACTAAAACTATACTACTACTACTACTACTACTACTACTACTTCTACTACTACTAAACTAATACTACCAAACTCATACTACTACTGCTACCACTAATACTACTAATACTACTACTACTATTACATGTTTCTAATTCATATCGACATTGCTATATTCATTGTTGTAACTTCTGCTGATTGTAAAAAAAAAAAAGGATGATAATAATACTAAAAATAATAATAATAATAATAATAATAAATAAAGTAGTAATAAAAATACTAATAAAAGGAATACTTCTTCTTCTTCACTTACTACTTCTAATATTACTATTACTATTACGATGATGATGAAAACTACTACTACTTCTACCACCACCACCACCTCTACCGTTTTTGCTATTACTACTAATCTACTACTATGCCTACCACTACTACTGCTATTGCGTCAAGTTACACTGCTACTTACTGCAACTTCGTCAAGTACAGCTCTTACTGTTACAAGTGCACTGAAACCTCCAAGTACTTCTCAAAATTGTGGAATATGCTACCAATATCACAAATGTGGACTACATTACAAGAATTTCCTCAATCCTCATATTTATAAATATATTATTGACCATGTCACTATACATTTCCTATTAGGTAACAGTATGTAAATATTCCAGAAGCCCCTTGTTCTTTTTAAGCATCAATATTTCACGTGTATCTGGATGAACTATATTAGAAAGTACCCACATAAAGCTCCCCTCCCCATCTGCCCATTGGATGAAGAGGTTTCCACCCTCCCCCTCCCCCCCCCCCCCACCCACACACACACACACAACAAACACCACTTTCTTCTGCATACGCTACTCTTTTAAGTGTTGCCATCTGATATCACTTTTTTGGCAGATGATATTTCCTAAAGAGATTTTTCAAGGGGTGTGACGAATAGTAGATCGATGTAATGTGTATGAATTGACGTAATATGTACGCGTGTTGAATCAACGAACACATTATATGGAGTCAATTGAGCTATCATATTGTACTTGATAAAATGTCATGATGTGATATATATGTATAATGAATACCTAAGAGTAACTGGATCGTTTAAAGTGGACGTTGCTGTCCTCTTGATAAGAAGGAAATTTAAACATGAAAGTATGATAGATTTTCTTTGCTTTATCAAAGGTACAGGCAAAATGGCTTGTCCATTCGCCATCTTGAGTAGCTATTACTTTAACCCCTGCTGGAAAGAACACACTCATTCACACTCATTCACAGTGTGAATCACACTGTGTTTCACAGTGTGCTCCACAAGGTTAAATTGGGGCGTTTTCACATTGTGGTCGATTCGTTTCACACTGTGGTTCGTAGTGTGGATAACCGGAAAAAGAAAGAAGACACTCATTCACAGTGTGAATCACACTGTGTCTCACACTGTGTTCACAGTGTGAACTGTGATTCACACTGTGAATGAGTGTGAATGAGTGTGTTCTTTCCAGCAGGGACCCCCTCAATCACCACCATGTGACGTCGTTAAGATACTGAGCTCTCGGGGTATATGTAGATACTTTAAAATGCTGATCTAGATCAAAGAATTGGTTGGGAAGGGACAGCTGACCAGGCTTTTATTTTTCCTAACGCGTAATGGGTCATTAGAAAGTACTAATGACCGGTCATTAGGATTTTCTAATGACGTGTATACGTAAAGGTCAAAAGTTAACTTTTTCACTCGACTCACGATCTATGGAATTTTGGATTAGGCTGATTTACCAAGTCAAAAGGATCCTCAACGCTATTTTGTAAAACAGGTTATCAACACCATGACAGTGTTTGGATATATGTATGATTATCTGTCCTCGATACCTGTGAAACATCGAGAGTGAAAATAACATAGCTACACATTCCAATTGATTGCTACCATTGCCCTCACTCAGGCACGGATCCAGGATTTCTTAGGGGAGGGGGCCCAACTTTTTTTTTTTTTTTTGCTCCCGAAAATTTGAAAATCGCGCCGGCCGAAAAGTCGCTCAGTGGGGGGGGGGGGAGGGGGGGGTGCGGGGGGTAAGCGGACACTTTTTTTTTTTTTTTTTTTTTTTTTGGAGTCCAAAAAAAAATCGCAACGACTCAGCCAGCCGAAAAGTCGCTCAGTGGGGGGGGGGGGGGGGGGGGGGTGGGGGTAGTGAGCACATTTTTTTTTTTTTGGTCCTCGAAAATTTTAAAATTTGCACACCCCCCCCCCCCCCCCCCTTGAGCGCCAGGGGGGGGGCCCAACCCCCAAAAAAGGTAAAAATCGCGTGATTTTACATGATTTTTTTCTCAAGGGGGGGGGGGGGGGGGCCCTGGCCCCCCGGCCCCCCCCCCCCTGGATCCGCCACTGCCCTCACTGATGTATTATATATTAAATATGTAATGTATAATATATGTATACATCAACTCTTAACATGCTTTAATAATAATAATAATACATAAGATTTATAACTTGAAGGCGTCAAATCCACTTGACAGTCAAATGTTTAAGGCGCAGCTTGTGCAAAAGATGAAATACGTACATGATACATTTATACAGAGTGCAATAGGAAAGGTACAGACATGAAAACTTATGGTAATCAATTATAAGCTAAATTAAAGAGATATTTCTTAAGATTTTTTTTTTAATTAGGCTCGTTCAAATATGACGCGGTAAACTACAGCCGGGTCTTTTTTTTATAACGTGTATAAAATGAATGGCAGCTGTGTGCACAAAAAGTCCTGTGCGTACTCTCTGTGGTATAAGATAACGTATTACACTTAAGTTCATTTAAAAAATAACGCTCCGGTTTTTATTGCGTTTGAACGACGCCTTAACCCTAATAAGGCCGGGGGGGGGGGGCATTATGGCCATTATGCCCCCCCCCCTCCACGATTTTTCCGATTGCTCGGGAACGCATATGGATGGCACCCCGCCGCTCGCTGACTTTTTTTTTCGAGTCTTGCGCAACTTTTTAAATAATGTTTTTGAAAATCGGACCTACGGTTACAAGGTCACGTGACCTTTTGTCTTTGCATGTCAGCCCGAAAATCGCTCATTTTCGTGATTTGTGTACAAAACATATGGAAAAGTCATTTTTCCTCAAAACCGATCAAACATGGGTTATTGGGTCTTGTTTAAAGTTTAGGTGGTTGTTTTGGGAGTCAATGTAGTTGAATTGTAGTAAGAAATGAAATAAAACAACAAAAACAATGAAATACATAAGAAATTATCAAAACAAGGGATAACATAAGGAATAAGCTGACTCTTCCAAATTTTTTTGTCGTATTATTATTCAGAATGGTCTAATGAATATATGTAGAGAAAAAGAATGCTTAAATGATTTATGGGTAAAAATGTGATTTTTATGACTTTATTTGCATAAACTACCATAAATATGCAAATGAGTGAATTTTTCATATTATTCTATACACTTCACTTGACATGCGTGCAAATTTTCGCGGCAATCGGCCGCTTCGCGGCCGAGATCTTAAGGGGGGCCATAATGCCCCCCCCCCGGCCGTACTAAGACCTCTAATAGCCCGGCCTTTTTAGGGTTAACCAGTGAAAACATCCTGATACCTCTATGGCACGCAATAGAATGTCAAAGTTTGTCGTACTTACTGTGTCAAGGCGGGTTCCTTTTCTTTTCTTTATCTTTTTGTATATTGAAGACGTTGATAAACTGCGTTATGACATGCATTGGTTTTGAAAGTTATCAGTATAAATGAAAGTGCGCTTGAATGAAAATGTGACAGGCAGGCAGAAGAGCCTAACTATTAAAGATATAATTATATTCAATATAACTTTGTTGAACTCAAATGAAACGCTTCATATTTGTCCTTTGTCTCTTTTGTTGGGGTTTGTTCAAACATAATGCATGCCGTGTATGAAACGATTTTGAAAGTCCCATTCGGGAGATTATGAGCTCATATTGCACGCTTATTATTATAGCTTGCCGAATATGGGTTTTCGCAATGAAAGAGAAGAAATCGTATGTGTGATGAAAGAACAAAAGAGGAAAATGACAAACTAAAAGAAGTTAACAAATATATATATATATATATATATGGGATGTTGTTATAAAGAGGGAAAGAAAGAGCGTGGGGAGAAGGAAACAGTGAAGAAAGAGAGAAAGGGAGATAGGGTGAGGTAGAAATAGCGAGAGGGGAGAGAGATGAGAGATGGGGAGGGGGAAAGATAGGGGAGAGAGAGGAGAAAGAGGAACGAGAGGAGAACGTCAAGAAGAAACAAAGTGTGATGGGCATCTAATATGTATCCCATACCATTCATCAATATTTGCTAAATACCTGTATTCATAATCTTAAATCAAAGTCCAAGACGTTTAGGATAATAAACACGGTACGAAAGATAAAATTATCAAAATCATGACAATACCAATATAAAAACTCTATTGTAAATTGCTCACAACCGATGGAATGCCACGATTTCCGTAGCTTGAATAGATTTTCAATATTCCAAACAAGTTCCTCGTAGTCGTCAAAGACTCAATGGCATCATTGCCTGAGATGTGACAGACGCCCTCATTCGACAGGTTTGCAATAAATCTGCTCGCACTCTGGTGGTACTTGCCTACCTACCCCCCCCCCCCCCCCCCACCTCTCTCTCTCTCTCTCTCTCTCTCTCTCTCTCCCTCTCTTTCTCACTTTCCATATATATATATATATATCTTTCTTTCTCTATTTCCATCTTTAAATTGAATAATTATAAATAAATACATGAATAATTAAAACACGATCGCAACTACTTTCTAAAAAGCCAACCAGGGCCCTGTTTCATGAAACTTGTTATCAATAACATGTTACAAGCTACTGTTATAAGCTACTGAAATCATGGCATCTGATTGGCTGAGAGCAAATTTGTCATAGAGATTTAGCATTTGTTATAGATAAAACGTTTTATGAAACAGGGCCCTGGGCCATTACAATACCCTGTTGAGTGCCCCATAGAAATCATATTCGGGTTACATAATACGTAATTATTATAATGTTCGCACATTTCAGAAGGTGATGGATAGGGCAATTTAAATTGCTTTAAGTTGATATTTTGAAAATAGCTGCGATTTAGTTAAAAATAAACAAATAAAGAAATGATATTATTGGACCATTACAGGTCAACGAAATGAGAGCACCTGTGACATAGGGGCATAATGCATGGGATGTGGAAAAGCGAAGAGGTTCTAGTTGCGAGAAATCAACACCAAATGCTTAAATTTCGAAAAAACAAAAACACGCTTTCCATCACGTGATTTGGGGGAGGGGCATTCCAAAACAGTGTCAGGTTAAAACTTGGGCATATGGGTAGCTTTTGTTTTATTTAAGGCCCTTAAAAGAATAATCATGAAAAAGTTGTCAGAAAATAAATCTTCATAATTTAGACATTCCCTGGACTTGGAAAAGATGATGGTCAGCCTTTTGAAAACGTCATTGTGATGTCTATTGTCTCTTTATGACACTTTTTTTTACTGTTGTAATGTTAACAGAATGACAATATATTATCTACAGTTCAAAAATGGGTTCAGGACCACATTGGTATCAGTTTCGTGTTAAGAAAAACAGAAAGATTGGAAAGAGACTGAACGATGAAATGATATGATTTTATATGTTATACGTCACCTGCAAAGGAACTTCGAGAAAACAATTTATCTTTAAGATTCTCTCATTTCAGAAAAACCCCTTCCAGAATTCCTTTTCAGAACTTGATGGCAATTTGAGCCATAATCATACAGGAACACATTCATCTACGGCCTTTTGTAATCTACTTCAATCAGTGTTTACATGTTGATCTAATTTCTACCATACGGGTCGTCTACCTTATTATCAACCCTCTTCTCTCTCTCTCTCTCTCTCTCTCTCTCTCTCTCTCTCTCTCTCTCTCTCTCTCTCTTTCTCTCTCTCTCTCACACACACGCACATCCCGAATAGTATCGCTCTATTTCCCTCTCCCTCTCCCCTCTCCCCCTCTCTCTCTTTCTCTCTCTTCCTCTCCTTTCTCTACTTTCTCTCTCCCCCTCTCTCAATATCTAGCTCTTTATAATTTATATCTCATTTTCTTGTACTTTCTGTGATTCTCTCTCTCTCTCTCTCACTCTTCGTCTACTTCCATTTATATATTTTCTCTCATGCAGGCATAGGCTCTGTATCTAATAACATGTATAACGTAAACTAGAGCACGAAGGTCAGATTCTAAATGCAAACTTAATTCAAAACTTGCCTCGGCAAAGCAGCATTGAGCAATAATTAATATCAGCTTGTTAATAGTTGAAAGAGTACCGAAAAGGAGCCGACATTCTGGGCTAAAATTCGTTACATTGAGGTTTGGGGTCTTTTTTCCCCTTTTGGCTGGCAGACGCTCTGTGACTGCGCGGTAAATCATCAAAGGGGGCGTCCCAGCAGGAAACCGAAATTGCCGCTGCGACTCCCTTCACTTTGAGCAGTGAATGATGACATCGGCGCGGTTCATGGAAAAGTAAAAAAGGAAATATCTCTCAAAGACGAGAAGAAGAATTTCACAAAACATTACAGATGCCGCTGATTACCATACGAACCCTTCAATTTGATAATCTGATCAAAAGCTTCAAATTAGATGAAAGCTGTTCACAAGCAGACAAGAATTTTGCAAAAGAACCTCTCCTAATATGCATGATAACAAATAGATAGGATACATTTGGGAAATATTTTGAACGAAATCTAATTTAAGTTTCGGCAGATGAGCTTTCTATTCAATGAGGATTTTTAGCAGGGTCAAATATTAGCGGCACTTTTGTCGATTTTTTTGAAGTTTACTATTCGGTTCCTGACGATCTTCCATCAAAATTCATATACAAAAATCCGGATCTGAGTATATCAAGGATGGGAAATTAAAATGTTGATTACGTCGAGCGCCAAATAAGGCACTAGTACCTTGTCAACGTTACATATCTAAACATGTACTTTTTCCCCCGTAAGATTTTTTTTTTATCAAATAGAGAGTTGTGGTTTAGTGGTTATGTGACTGGACTGTGGATCATATTATGATTTGCAATACGAGTCGCTCCGCGGCTCTTATTTATCTTCTATGAAAAGACATTAATCCATTTATTTTATTGATATGTTATTATTGGAAAGTGCGATGTCGTTGAGTTTTATTTTCAATTAAAACTTCTTCTTTTTTAAAGACATTTATCCAGATTTCCCACTCTCCAACCAGCTTCAGTAAGCGTATACCTGGTATGAATGTATTCCTTAAATGCTTCGAGCGCCTGAGATAAAGTACATAATATATTTTGTTAAAGCTCAAGTTAATACTAGGACTTTGCAGGCGTCTTGAAACTCCCCCTGAGGTGAAGCTCGATGAACGAGGGGGAAGTGGGGGTAACTAACGGGGTACTGGAGTAGGCCTATGGTAGGACTCCTTCCACCACGTCACCCCATTTGGTCGCCTTGTTAAAGGCCCACTGCACTACTTGTAACTACTGCGCCCTCTATATAACAAACAATGCCTAATCGGTGACTATTGGTCACCTATTATTTGAGAGCTGAGATGATGAGATAACCACATGTCCAGTGACCTTGCATGGTGGTCTAATCCCTCCTTTACACTAGTATTGATAAGCTTTAATTCTCATGTAATCCTATTAATATTTTAAAAAATGTCCCCCCCCCCCCCGTGCCCCTCTATGCCCGAGCCTACGATACGCCACTACAAGACTATTTAACTTTTTTCGTAGACTATGTATTTCAAAAGTAATCACGTAGCTACTGGGAAAAGTTCATTAGTGACATAACTTACTATTACAAGAGCGGTTCTACTGCGAAGATGAATTGGGTTAATGAAGTAAAATATCCCAGTTTCCACAAATTAGTAAACCAAGTAGCATGGACAAAAACAGCGAGGGCGGATTATTATTATATATATTTTTTTTTTTTTTTTTTTTTTTTGGGGGGGGGGTGGTTAAAAGGGATGGGTAGTGCCCCCTTAAATCCGTTAGTGAAATAGAGGCGGCAATACTCTTTTAGAATGGGGGTGCTGACCACTGAACCAATTTTCGCCCAGAAATTAGCTACTGCCGCACCCCAATAAGTGACGCTCATATATAATGCAGGCGTAGGCCTATTAAAATAACATGTAACAATAATGATAATAAAGTAAAAGAGAGGGTGAACGTTTTAGACTGTGATTTTAAACATTCAATCATTAGGGGCAAATAATCAAATCTGCATGATTGACACAGATCTGTTAATAAAAAAGAAGAAACGTAGCCTAGCAACACAGCATCAGATACATTCATCAAAAGTTCAATTAACGGTGGTAATCATCTATCTCAAAATCAATGAGGGGTTTGGAGAATTTTCAAAAGGAGCGTGAAATCTCATGAACATGATCAGGGCCAGATCCGATCCAGTTCGGTAAACTAACTTTTAGGCATTGTTTAACAATCTTTCCAGTTTTACAAATCTAAAATGCATGGCCCTATGTGTTATCAGTTTCTGTGATATGGTGTAACATTGAGGCCCTAAAAAATAGCGCTTCAAAATGATCATGAAGTGCCTCAAAAAAGTAAATGTATTTGAGTGACCGGTTTTACCATACTCATATTCCCCAATGGACTGTAGTGTTATGAAAACCGTTAGGAAAATGAAAAAATGAAATTTCGATTTCTAATCATAAAATATCTTGATAATCAGATAGGCGATCGGCTTGTAAAAGCTATGGGATCCCTAACTGACCTACAGGTTGATTATTATGATTGCAGCATGAGCTGAATCCAGGATTTTGTTTAGAATCTGAGGCAAGATACCTAATCCCTTTAAGAGAACACAATGCTGGTGATTAGCGTCAAAAAATATGAAATGAGGGGCTCATGAAGACATTTCGAAGAGGCACAGTTTATATTAAGGTAGGCCTATATGTCACTATGTCTTTAGGAGGGCGCATATTCCGGTGCACCCCCTCCCTAAATGCCTAACCGCACCACTGGTTATAGCCTACATAAACTTCTTCTGATGAAGCACTGTTGTAAACAAGTGTTCGGAAGCAAGTCGTCACTGTGTCACATCAACTCGCCAAATTATCCGACCAATTCAGAACGACAAGCTAAAGATCCGACACGGGACTACCCGCTGATACAAACCGTCTGTCAGAAAATTTGACAGGCGTCGGCTTGCTCCCCAAATTTTGAACGTTTCCCATCTTTTCGCCGAACCTGCTCACATAATGTTGAAGCCCCCCAAAGAGCTATTCTCACAAGAAATACGCCAATATATCCCCCATGCCCCTGTGCCTAAGTCACCCCGCCAAACTGACTCCAAAAGGGTCGTTAACCGACAAAGTCTTGTAATAATTAGGGGAGATGCGTATTGTTTTTTTTTTCTTTTCTTCGATCTAACGTCGGTTTGTAGTCGGTTTCGTCGATGTATTACAATACGCCATTTTACATAATGTCATCCAATAATCCTTGAGAAATATGTCTCTACTCTCTTGACAGCTCTAAAGCTTTCCAGGCATAGCGAATGGTTTAGAAAGAACCAAGCATAAAGTGACATAAGCTATAATGAGCAGGTCAGTTGCGTATCAGATAAGGTAACTCAGAATAAACCCGTTTCCAAATCCATGGTTACATTTTGAACAACTAAAAAAAGCTTACCAAATGCTTCCCCGACATAGCACCAACCAATGTATGCAAAGTCGGTTCCACCTAAAGAGATGCTATTGGAATGAAATGGTTTCTTAACAGGAGTTCGGGAGAGATAAGCTTGCATAAGCTGAAATGCATCTCATTCTCAACAAAAATTGCAGTGTATGGTGTCGACAACGACGCAAACTTTGTGTCCAATGTGGAAGGGACTTGTGTAAATTGTGACATTTCTTTTTCGTGTTACAATTTCATTTAGCTCGCTGTCACCGCACAGCGTGTGGACGGTGAGATGCGGTTTGAAGTCACTGCCGCCAAACGAGCCGCCGTGTGCCGATCATTAGGAGCTGGGGAGGGGGCCCCTGGCCGACCGATGAGCCGGTTCACAGGGTATGCCGCTACCGACTTGATAGTTGCACAATATCAACGTAAAAAACAGAGTAATTGTGTTTTTAATGACCTAAGAGGACAAACGAATCAATGCCTTATGTGTGAGTAATCATAGGCGTATACGAGACGAAGGACTTGGTGGCTACAGCTCCCCCCCCCCTCGAAATGATAAGTCATATTTGAGCTATAACAGTACATTTCTATGGAAACGATAACATCTCTGTAACAAAATAGTGCAAATGATTACGAGTCATGACCAAAAGCTGGGATTTGATTTTGGCAATAACGGCCCCTCCCCCCAACCCCCTCCACGAAAGTCAGTTAAACTTTGTATTAATCATGACCCCAAAACTATTTTTTTTTTTAAATATATAATATATATATATTTTTTTTTAATTCAGTTTTCCTATATAGAAATTGAAAATAGAATGGGCCTAAAGTATGTGAAAATTTGTTACACAGAGGAATGGAGACTGAGATTGTAGTTTATATAGATGTTCTGCATGATTACCCGTTCACTCGTTTAATACGCGTAAAGCATGGTTTTGAAGACAAAATGATTTAGCAATATGATGGACCCTTCAGCAAATAAAAGGATCCATTCTTTGCATTCGATTAGGTTTTGTTTTTTACATAACTTCAAAAGCCAGTTATCTCTGAATAGACAGGTTTACTAACATATTCATATGTTATGCACATTAATAACAACGGTTGTTCTTGACAACCTGAATTTTTTTCCCGAGGCTTGCCTGGCATATCATCTAGTAATATATGCAGACTGGATTCCGAGTATTGTAGTTCAGTCATCAATAACAGGTTAACGGGGTAACTCGTGACTAGGTCCCGAGGAAAGAAACATCCATAAATTTGAAAAGGTTAGTAATCTGGTCTATTCAACCGTGGACTATCCTCTGGCCTAGATTCAGTGATAATATGATTATACACAGCTATATCGTAGCACATCCGCTTGGCCATATAAGTTCTTCAGTTTTGCTGTTTAAGCTTCCAGACACGCGTGATATGCTGTCCAAGTAAACAGCATATCAAAAAATCTTCCAGTAATTTCCAGGTTGCACGAGCATGATGATTTAGACATCTTCAACGAATTTTGGCGTCAAGATTTTTTTTTTAATGCGAAAATGAAGAGAGATTAAATGGGGGTGTACTCTAAAACACGCACAATCTGTATGTCTTTCTCTCTCACTTTTTTTTTATCCGATTTGTTTATTTTACATATCAAAAGCAATTTTCCTTGGTGGATGAATGATTTAGAATTGTATACATACCTCTTGAGCAAAGGTTTCTCCTGACGACGCGATGACTTAACAGAGGGTTGTCCGACATAGCATCAACTACTACATCAATATATATTTCTTGCGTGCACCTGCGAAAGCGTAACAGGTGAATTGAATAGCTCGTCATCAAGGCCTCTTCGAAGAAACATTTGAATTCGAATACAAACAATTAGGGTCTATTTTTTGGGGGGGAGGGGGGGGGCCTAAAACGGGAGGAAAGGAGCTTTCGCCCTATTCTATAAACACCACTGAAATTTACATATGAATATCAAATCTACTTACAAAGAATTTCATCAATATCTACTAAAACATTATTAAAAAAAAACATTTTACATTAATTTAAACCTTAGCCCCCCCCCCCCCCCGATCCTCAAAGTTGAAAATCAAACTCAAAGTTGAAATGAAATTTACAGTTGAAATGACATTATAGTCGCCGAATGGTACACTGTCCACCTCGCCCCCTTATTTTTATCTGACGAACCTTGATCTTTCTTTGTAGACATACAACTTGTTCTTTATTTCGAAATTCAGTTGAAGAGATCAGAAATTACTTTATAAGGCTCATTAAGATAAGTCTTTCCCAGTAAGTCATTGACTTTGCCACACACCCCTGCAACATGACAGCATAATGACAGCAAATTTTAGAAATCCATCTCTCTAGATCTAACATACTAGCCTTTCTTGCCCTTAAAAAAGTATTTTCCACTTCTTGATTTTATTATTTAATTAACCAATCATCGGTGTTTGTGTTTATTTGGGGGGTATATTATGATTACTGCTTAGAATAAACATGCGTAGTCCCATACGTATTCAAATTTTGGTTTGGCAATATTTTCTCTATAAACGCTCTTTTTTTTCTCCATCTCTCTCTAAAGCAAGAATCGATTTCAGGTTACTTACAGAACGAAATTCTACCTTTCTCTTTTGAGAAGATCATTCCTGCCTTCATTTTGATCTTTGTAAGCGGTACCCTCTCCTATTATTCTTTTCTTTTCAATTTACATAACGTCTTTTTTGGCACGAGGATCAGAGTATCATTTTTCGATCCATTTCATGTCGGGCTTTATTAGATTTGCGGGCGGCTTTGTCAGCGGGTCGAGTTTCCCCTTGGACTGCTCGGCAAGTAAAAAGGTAGCGGCACCCCCGCTCCGGGGCGTTGGCCTGACACCACAGCTGGCGAGCCGACTTCTTATTGTTCATATCTAAATTTTAAAAGAGTTGTTACGGTACCTCAAAAACGGGAGCTGATGAACAAAATTGGATGACGATGTCGGCAACGGTCGATTACTGAATTCGGGGCGCTGAGCAGTCGTTGCGAAAACTGGTGGTGATAATAACGAGTGTATAGTAGGTAAACTGATGTAGGGATTCATGGGCGTAGGATGGGGTCAATATTAAAGCTATTGTAGGTAATGGGGCGGGTGCCCAACCCCCAATGCCCCCTCTCCACCCCTACCCCCAAAATTCGAATTGCAAGGTAATGAAATAGAACAGAAGAGCAGAGGTGAAGTGGAAAGTGGAAGTAGGACCCCTCCCACACCTTCCTTCCATAATCTCTGTTCCCTCACATTCCGTCAACCCCCTCCCACTCCCATCCTCCATGATAAAAGCATTTGTTCATTGGCTGGACCGATGTGTTCTTAAAAATATTTTTTGCATCAGAGATTGTTTTTTTGTATACTAGTGTTCGACCCCCCCCCCCCCCTTCCCCCTCTCGGAGTCTCGGGCACCCTTCTTTACTTGACCCTGTTTAATTCATCGAGCCATATAGTTTTGCCACTTTGTTAACATAGTCGTTCTGGGCAGCGTTTCATGAAACCGTCATAAGTACAAGTTCACCGACATCCCATTGAAACGTCTGTAAACTTAATACACGCATTTCAGTGGGATGTCGGTGAACTTGTACTAATGACGGTTTCGTGAGACGCTGCCCAGCTAAAAGGGAAATTCAAGATCGCGGAGTGTGATCTCATATTCTTTCACTCGTATAAGAGTAAGGGGCAGATTTCAAACTAAACAATATTCGTGCACTTGCCACCTCATACTGGGACAGTAAAATTCGTCCTTGCCCTATGTCATGTTATTGTAAAATTATATTTTTGACTATAAATGATTGTAAAAATTTGTTCTCTCGCTTCGCTAGCTCGAAATATCTAGAAACTGTTAGTTTGAATTTTGGGAAGCGTTGCTGGCCCCCAGTACACCTATGATAATAATGTACATAATCCAGAAAGTTTAGTCACAATTTTTATTTCTGATGGATTTTAGACTGAATAAAAATCTTAAAGCACTCTAAATTGATGACTTCAATATAGGTTCGCACACATGCACGACAGGAAAGTTTTCGATCTGATTAGGGGATCACTCTACTCTACTACCCCCCCCCCCCCCATACACACAGCAAGTTTTGTCCTGACGGTGTGATTCGTAAAACTGTGGCCTCCATACCTGGCATCCACCCCCCCCCTTTTTTTTTCTCCATCAACTTCAAGCCTACGCCTGTGCCCTTTCTAAGCCTTCATGTTGGTAGAACGTCTATATCAACCACATCGTGTAAACCATGGACCCTAAACGGAAGTGGACAAAAGTACAAGTCACTGTCCTTTCTTCTCGACACGACTGTCACCATCATCCCTAGCCTAGCCTAGACCAAGTTAAGTCAGTCACGGGCCGACCTATTCACTACTCAGCCAAACAAACACAAACTTTTATTTGGATTTGGTCAAAAGCACAAACGCGCCATTATTATCTGTTGTTCTTCGAAGATCTGCAAAATCCACAAACGAATCTCAGCTACTACACTTTTTGACAAGTCTGAGGCGACTCTAAACAAAGATATGTACACAAAGCAAGCGACCGGAATTGCCATGAGGTATTTTTTATTTTCAAAATAGAAAAAGCGATGAAAAATCGGCGTGATACTCACGACTTTTCAACAAAATGAGAGGGGACGGATATAGATGTAATCTCAAGTTCACAATAGTTCAGTTTGTCTGAAAAAATAACCGCATTTGATTTGAGCTGGGGAGATGAAAAGATAAATAAATCGAGGCTGAACTTTCAGAGAGAACAGTCATTCAACGCTTGGAGATATCTAAACATTGTGTAAGTCAAGTAAAGTAGGATTATTTAAACAATTAGGATCATGAAGCGGAGGGGCTGCATCCCACCCCCCCCCCCCCGCCTCACCCCCGATAATTTGTAACGCAACTAATATTTGCAAAAACTTTATTTTTAAAAAGGTATCTCGGATATTCGTTTCCTGCAGGAATCCTGCCGGTCCTAACAAAAAAAGCCCCGAAAGAAGGGGCAGTAGATTATTTCTCACCCCTTAAAAAGATACGTTTAACTTTTTTCTCCTTCTTCTTCTTCTTTCTCTTCTTCTTCGTTTTCTTGTTCTTCTTCTTCTCCTTTTTGTTCTTATTCCTCCTCTTCTTCTCCTTCTTGTTCTTCTTCCTCCTCTTCTTCTTCTTCATCTTCTTCTTCGTTTTTCTTCTTCTTCTTCTTCTTCTTCTTCTTCTTCTTCTTCTTTCTTCTTTTCTCTTCCTCTTTTCTTTCGCTTATTCCTTCGGTAGTCGGGAACATTATTTCGATTCTAGAATATTACGATCAGATATGTATAGACAATAGTTACAATAGTATGAATACAATAGAACAGGAGTGGGCACTTTGCCAGGAAAAGGGTATCATGAATACAGTGTAAATCTTTCTCTCTCTCTCTCTCTATCTCTCTCTCCAGTCTTCCACTGGCTGCTTCCAAGCTCTTACCTTTCCAAACTATTAGCACCCATCTTTGGCCCTAATCCACCTGCAGAGGTGTGAACGCGGCATACATCAAAGCCCCCCTTGCCGGCCCATTACAACTGCCCCTGAAACTCTTTTAACCCCTACCACACCCTCCCAATTAGGCAAACTGGTCCCGCGGGGGTACAGGTACCAGGTATTTGAGCATACCTTGTTCGATTCTGTGCAGAGCAAGGAGTCTGCTGGAAGAGTGAAGAATATGGATGGGTAAAAAAAAACTGATGACAACTTTTGCACCTTTTTTAAATTCTATTCTTTTCCCTCTCACCTTCTCTCACTCCCTCTTTCTTCCCATTTCTATCTTGTTCTTTCATCTCTCTCTCTCTCTCTCTCTCTCTCTCTCTCTCTTTCTCGCTCACTCACTCCCTCCCTCGCTCGCTCCTCCCTTATCTTTCACTCTCTCCTTCTTTCTCCCTGTAAATTTGTATTAATTGGAATATCAGTGAAGTATTTAAATAAGGAACTAGCCCCAATTCAGGAGACACACATTTTTCGAAATTATCTATTGTGTTTCTGGAGTACCCGTTTTTTTCCTCATTTCTAAATAGAAATAATCGAAATCGATTTCGTAACATAGATTTTGGTTGTACTTGTTTTCCTGATTAAATTTACCAGAATGTTTTCGTCATTGAAGAACGTTTTCTGGACATTCAAAATCTCATAATTCATAATTTTGCAATCAACTTCAAAGGATGAAAGAATAACGTTGTAGGCGTTAAATAGGCCGAAATATAACATCGGAAATAAATCACACCACACAAAACCGGTTTCCATTTACCGATAATTTATTTCGTTCACGGATTTTATTTAATGTATTCCCTTTAAAGGCAAGTATTCATGAAATCAATCACCTCACGGCCTATCACCTCGACAATGAAACGGACATGCGATTGATTAAATGACTACATACAGAATAGAAGGAAAGTACAATCAATTTTTATCGTTTATCAACATCCTTTTCATGGGATAAAAGATTTGATTCCGCATGCATGTGATAATCATGACTCTACGAATTATGTATAACCACAATCCATGGCGAAATGTCCATGTATATGTACGTAAATATACATGTATATATATATTTATTAAATGTAAAACAACTTCGATTTAGCTGTCAGCTGCAATGATTTAATATTGTGAATACAAATCAAATCAAATCATATCATATCAAAATCAAATCATGTTGTGGGTGCGGTGTTGGCGGTGGTAGAGCTGGCTGTAGAGTGATGTTGCTGTTGTTGGTTGTGTTTTTGTTGTTGCTTTTGTTGGTGGTGGTGGTTGTGGTTGCGATGGTGATAGTATTGTTGATGGTGTTGGGAGTGGTGTTGATGATGGTAATGGTGGTGTTGGTAATGGTGGCGGTGTTGGGGATGGCGGTGGTGGTGATGGTTGTGATAATGATGATGATGATGATGACAACGACGATGATGATGGAGATGTTAACGGTGTTGGTAGTGATGGAAGAGGTGGTGGTGTAAGCAGTGATGGTAATGGTGGTGAGGGTGGTGATGGTGGTGGTGATGGTTGTGACAATGATGATGATGATGATGATGACGACGATGATGATGATGATAATGGAGATGGTAACGGTGTTGGTCGTGATGAATGCAATATGGGTTGTGATGATGATCATGTAGTTGATGGTGGAGGTGGTGGTGATAATAGTGGTGGAGGTGCATTGGTGGTTGGTTAGCCGGGTAGTTCAAGATCATGTTCTAAACTAGGAATGCTATAGTAGCACTACTACGCCTAATAAATGCTATAGTAGCACTACTACGCCTAATAACTATGTTAAGTTATTCATTTCTTTTGATGTATAATGTTCAAGTTTGGGTTGTTTTCAACATCGTTTGTTTCCAAAGAGAATAGTACGTAGAATAAGAAGGCGACTCGAGATCAACTTAGAAAGAAGGAGTACTGAAAAGAATGGAGAGAAGGAAAACAAGTGGAAGAATTCATTCTGAAAATAAAACCGCATGCCATGAAGAAGAAGGAAAGGAAGAAGGAGACACGATGAATATCATCTGTCACCATCACTATCTCCAAGATTATGTGGAATGCGTTTCCGGGTAATTCTCACCATCTTTTGCTCATCATCATTCCTGTTGCCATGGCAATGATCCTACCGGTTAACCTGAAGACTTGATCACATCCCATCCGGGGGCGTGGTTGGGGACTTCGATCGGTGAGGGGGTTAAATATATTTTTCAGTGACTCCATGCCGTAAATTCATGATATGAAATCCTTAAAGACATCGTTTAACAATGTTAAATCTAATATGCATGGCCCTACGTGTTAACAATTTCTGTAATGTGGTGTAATATTGAAGCCCTAACAAAAATTGCGCTTCAAAATGATCATGAAGTGCCTCTAAAAAGTATTAAATTCTTTGAGTGACCGGTTTTACCATACTCAATTTCCCCAATAGGATGTAGTGTTATAAAAACAGTTAGGAAAACGCAAAATTTGATTTTTATTTCCAATCATGAATATCTTGATAATCAGACAGGCGATAGGCTTGTAAAAGCCATGAGGTTCCTGACTGACCTAAAGGTTTATAATTATCATTGCAGCATGAGTTAAATCCAGGATTTTGTTTCAGAATCTGAGACAAAGATACCCAATCCCTTTAAGAAAAATGTTTAGAATCGAATTAAAAATTCTAAATTCGATTTTCGTTTCAGAATATCATGTTATCATACTATTATGTGTAAGGCAGAATGTCACAGCAAACTTCTTACATATTTTTCTTTCGATAGCCTGCAAAAGACGCCCTTGTTATCATTATACGATTCTTCAATAGGGTTTTGTCGCTAAAGTTGATGAAACTCTCATTAAATATTACACGGTTGCATGTTTCAATCCTTACTTTGCTTATTAATATTATAGGGGCCTGCAATATATATTAATCTTCAATGTCAATTAAAATATTTACGTAGGCCTAAACACTTAAAATGTCGTGAGAGTTATATATGATAACTTGATAAGGAAAGTAGCAGTGCTTCAATTCTCATCCACTTACCCCTCAAAACCCCATCTACACAAACCGAGTGCTCCCTTCCTACCCCCTTACCCCTCTAACCCCTTTTCGTGCACCCATCCGTCCGTCCCACAAAAGCGTGATTGTTGTCATATCTCTGTCATGCCCAATCAAAATATGTGCCTAGCGCTCGGGGGTCGGGTTACGGGGCGTTTTTAGAATAAATCGTCCTGAGATCAAATCCGATATCCTTTATAACCAGTACATTTGTCGGCAGATGCCGATTGACATCTCGGTATAGTGCGATCTTCAGAGGTTGGTATTCATGCATGCCACAGAAATTTTGCCAGACGAGTCAGTATTTTTCATCAGGAGGCAAAACTTAAACATGAATTGAATACGAGTTGAAGACCCATTCATTCATTCACTCTTGCAGTTATTCATTCGTTCATCCATCCATCCATCCATCCATCCTTTTATTGATTCATTTATAAATTTCATTAAACATAAAGTGAGAACAAGTGCAAGTGACAAGGTAAATTAAAAGAAAAAATCTATCTATCTCAGTTTTTTTCTTTTAATTTACCTTGAATGCCATCTTTTCCATCTAGGCTGCCCCTACAAATTTAACCTAAAATATGGTGATCAGGTGAGGGTACATGTACCAACACACTCTTATTTTCAAGTCTACCGATTAATCGAAGAACAAAAAATAAACGATCATGAAGGGTACATTGAGCAGCTTATAGCTTATTTTTGTTTTATTTCCTACCTACCTATATACGATAATTCAAATGGTCATCATGAACTGGCATTCACAGTGTTCCAATTTACTCATTTCGGAGGCCAACGAATTTCAAAGTGCAAACATTAATGTGTTTATTTAGCACTAAATGTTAAAAGTTTCATGAAGTTATTATATAGCACTTGGCACACTTGGTTAATGGGGCAACTACTAGTCAAGGCTGGCCCGTTCAAGTCATTTTGATTTTTAGGTCAATCGTTATTAAAGTCACCGACACTATACTTTTTGTTTGATATTTACATTGGAATACGTGTGGAGTAACGCATGTAGGATAATGGATGACTCAAAAGATAAACATGATAAAAATGTACTAATGTATACGTTATTTACATTACAGTTATTGACACAATTTGGTAAAGATATGTGTCAACGATTATATTCATATTTGTACAGCATTTAGAATATTTACATTTAGTTGTGTATCATCAGATTCTTCTGCAATATTTGCCTAAGCTTTTCCTTTCCGTCATGTACAATTCCTAGGTCGGGTACAGAGCATACCAATGATGCAAAAGTTGTATCAGATTTAGAAAAAGGTTTCATTCGTCTTTTTACCTAATCTTGTCCCCCATTAATGTTTAATCCTTCGAAAATATCATATTTGCATTCAGGTGTCAGATCTATGTCAAAGTTTTGTGATGAAGCATAGCACATGTGCTTTTGAATTATGCATTGTCTTAAAGTTTTTGTATTGTGAACCAGAGGACCAATGAATTGGCCTAAAATATTATTGTTGCACAACTTGATTATTTGCTCTATTTATCTCTACGCTTTAAATTTCAAACGCCAACAGTGCTGGAAAATTGACAATAAAAACAGTCCAATGTGTGCGTTTGAATATGCATCAGTCAGTATTTTCGTGTAAATATATCAATCTTTATTTCACGGTTTCCAATTCTTTCTTTTTTTCGGGAGGCTCAAACACCTTCCTTAACAATCCAATTACGGGGAACAATCGTTCCGAAAAGGAACCATCATCACAAGTTGATTACCCTTCCTGATAAACCATTAATCATTCCATTTTCTACGGGTGCATTCAGCATAACAGTTACAAATCAGAGCTGAATTGAATTAATTGAATTATGAAAAAAAGGAAGATATTTTATTTGATCTTTTGTCCGTCTGCACCTCAGTGATAAAGAGGTCGCGGTTCGACGCGCAGGGGACGACGGTTTAACAACCTTTCAAAGGGGGAAACGGAATAAATGGCTTTTCGGCTGACAAAAAAGGTGGGATTGTGATTGCCTCGCCTTTCTTACTTCAAAGTATTCTTTCCTTTCATCAAATAATTTGCCTATCGTGTTTGCGCATTGGTATATCGTGTTCGGTGAAATTCAAACCACGACCATTTTCAATTCATTTTAGATCGGATATTGATAGATGGGAAGAGATACATCATCCGGCGCGCAGTCAAAGCAAGTGTTTTGTGCAAATAGAATAGTGTCAAGCGTGGAGTGTGACCACGGGCGTAGCGTTAGACCAGGGCATGGGGGGGGGGGGGGGTAATCGAACGATAGGGGCAACCGTCTCATACCTCAGTCACACCAGTGAGAACAATACCAGATCGACAACAGACCGAACAGAACATTACATTACCCACAAGGGACAAAAATTAGTCGGTTTGGCGTCGGTGTGAATTGGTTCGGAGATGTGACTGAGGTTTTACTTGAGAAATGATATGCGAATTTACAAGGACTCTGATGAGGGGAGGGTTAGGGAGGTGCTCCTGTCATCTTATTTACCCCTTCTCCATTTTTCTTTCTCTCTTTTCTCTCTTTTACTTCATGTTATAGTGTTCACCGCCCAAAGGGGGACACGTGCCCCCCCCCCCTGCTCGTAATCCCAGTGGCTACGCCATTTTGTTTGACTGTGAAAGCGGCTACAAATTGTTAATTCAGTCTCAATACAATGAGCTCCAAACTGGAGTCAAATTGGCATTGTAGTGACTTTTGTGAAGACATGACAAAGACCGCTATCCCTGCCACTGGACCGTGAAAACTTTTGTAACTATTACCCTGGCGTTATTGATTGTATAGGGCATGTACATGATGCAAGGGCTCTAATTTTGTTGAAAAATTGAAGAGAATTTGAGAAATTCTTGTTATTCTAATCATGATGGAAATATCAAATGAAAATCACGAGTTTACGAGCATAAAACATACAGCTGGCCTAAAGTTTGATGAACAATGTCACAGCATTTCTATTTACACAGATGCCCATAAAGTTGGAATAATTTTTCTTAACCTCTTTTTATGAAATTCATGATTGTGACAATATGATTTTTAGTCTACTTGATACATAAAGTTAAATCTGCTAAAACCTTCATTGATCAATCTGTTTTACTTTTTAGAATGATCGATAAAGTTATGAGAAGAAATACACTTTATCTATCAAGGATAAATCATATCGACACAATGATTTAATGAAAAGAAGTAAAAAACAACTATTGCAACCAAAAACAAAGTATATCTCCTACGCTCTTTGCAAACTTTTTTTTCCAATAAGATATTTGTATTGAAGCATTTAATGAATAGAGATTTTTGGAGGAATGAAGAGGGGTACAGACGTGTACCACTTCTTTTCTTTCCATCTCATTGACTTACCAAAATTGCATACACCTGTTTATACCTATTGCACAACATCTTTAATATTCTCTGTTCATATAAAATAGATAATAAATCTGAATATCATTGTATAGCACAATAATTATAACTTGCTTAATTGTAAGAAGATGACCTGAATTCATCCCAGTACTACATAGAAATATATTTATTGCCAATTTGCTTCCAATCGATCCGCAACCTTAAAAATAGACTTTTTTAAATTTTGTTTAAAAGCCTTTATAAGAGGACATGTTTTAGAAGACAGAATTACATGTATCATCCTTCTTCAAAATGAAACCGGAAAGAACGTCCGTTGTCCAGTACCCTACCTTGACCGCTGAATATCTTCACTAACCTTGACCTTTATTCCAGCATTCCACAGTGAGAGTATTAAAAAGATTTATTCTTAGCTTGAAAAGTCCATGACCTAAAATAACATTTTCTCTGTCTGTGATCGCGCGCTTCATCCGATATATTTGTACAACCAAATGGAAGGTTCGTTTTTGGATGATCACCTTTTCTGTGCTTGCTCTTCAGACCAGTGGAGAATATAAAGGGCTCTACCCCCTCCCCCCCCCCTTTGGAACCCCTTGACACATTGAAAAGTGCCCCTCAAAAACAATGGCCCCAAAACAACATGAAAATACGATTATTTTACGGGGAGGTCTTGCTTGTTAGATTTGGATTGCGCCCCCCTTCCCCTTTCATTAAATTGAAATTAACAACTTCGGTAGCTTAATCACGATTATTACTGCAGTGCACATACTTGGCAGAGTGCTCAATATGAAAACCATATCAAGCTATGCTGTAATAACTTCGACTAAACAAGTTATCACAAATTGTGTGCTAACCGTGATAAATGTCGCCGATTTGTATTGTGTTTTCTTTCATTCATGTTGCGTTAAAGATAAAGACCGGTAGTGGTAAAATTGAGCTTCTAGGGGTTTTGGGTGCAAAATATCCATTCAATATGAATTGAATATTGCCTTCAAAGGTTTAGATGGCCATACTGCAACCTAAATTCGCAAAAAAGCAGAAATATATGCCCATATGTTGAATGTTTAAGTGCATTCGCGATATCTATCCAGGCCGGATCGATATGATAAATTACCAAATATATCAATTAGTAAGCGGTTTCCCGGCAAAATTTGTATCATCACGTATTAGTAAAAACATATTCGTTCACATGATTGGTAATAAGAGCTTCAATTTCATTTTTTTTAGAGGGGCGGTTCCAAAACTGGTCTATACCTGTAAACATTTCGTGGTACGTTCGTGACAAATACATCGTTGCTACATTATAGTAATATAAACAAAATCAAATATACATAACAATATTTTAAGTTCGTTTCATTTTTGTAGGATTGAATAAATTTATGAAGACTTGAGCTCCTCCCCCTTCACCCCTCCCCTCCACACCCCCTTCCCCCTTCTCATGTCTGCGTCTAAATAGGTTGGCATGGCACTCTTCAACGACAACGGTCTTACTTTTTACAGATCTTCTATTTCGTGACGAATGGGACAAGACATGTATGAAATGCTTGGGAATTTCTCGCCAAGTCCAAGATACCAAGAATTCTTTGATGGCATACCAGATGACTGAATAATTACGGACGACCAAAATATATTTCTGATATCTTCATGAAGTTGGACCTTTCCCCCCTCCCCCACCCCCTTGCCTACTCGTGATACTGCGAGGAAGATAAAGAGAATAAGAAAAAGAAATAGAAAAAAAAAGAAAGAAAGAATTATTCTTGAAAGTGGTAGAAGTGGTGGTGGTGGTGGTGTTCTAGTGTTGTGTCAGAAGTGGTAGTGGAGATGTCAGAATTGGTTGTGGCGGCAGGGGCGTTGATAAAGGGGGGTAAGGGTGGGGGTATGCCTACTTTCTTGATTGGCAATTTTCGGCTAATATAATCCTTAAGATTTCTACGATATCCCCCCCCCCCCTCCCCTCATCAATTCAACATTTTCTCGCGACGTCTCTGGGCCCTGGTGAATATTTTGGTAGTGGTGATCAGGGGTGGGGATGGTGGTGGTAGTGGTGGTGGTGGTGTTTGTGGTGGCGATGGTGGTAGCGGTGATATATAGTACACGAAGAACATTTAAAGTTTTTTTTGTTGATAGTCGATAATGGTATCTGTTTTTCTTTTATACATTCTTAAACTTCGCTTTTTATTTTTCTTCTTAACTGACCTTTCCAACTTGTAACTTCCCATTAAAGTTATCCTGTGTCATGATTATGTCCCTTAAAAATTATGGTTATGATCAATGATTATGACGTCACGTCTTTCGGCGAGACGTCTTCTCTGTCGGAATGTCACCGGTGAATCCCGAAGATTGGTCGGCAAATCGAGTGGAGCTATATCATAATGTGGGTGAGATTGCACTCTGCCAAAATATATATATGAAGACGAAAAAATAAACCCGCGCGTGTTGGGGCAAATTCCCATTGGCTGTTCACAGCAGGAGTCGCTCTAGAAAACCATTCGATATGGAAATGAGATAGTGAAGGGCGCCGTTGATTGGTGGGCTGGCAGGAGGGTTGGTTTAATGACTGCAGGCGTTTACAGTTCGGTCAGCTTTGAAAAGCGGTACGAGTGGGAGAGACAGAACCCGTTCTCGGTTTATGTTTGTTTTCGCGGACATTAAAACGAAGCGTTTGATCTCGCCGACAACGAGCAACGATCCTCATATCGCGCATAATCGACAGTTGCATTTATTCATCGCGGCATTTATCATAGTATTTCGAACGGCGCAGCGATTTTACGCTCTTTCTTGCTCCTATGTCTTCATATTCTTTCGGCTTTTATAGAAAGGGTCTCGCTGTCGCTGGAGCTCAGTTATTTACACCCTCTGATGTTGTGACACTCCCATTGAGGACAATCCCCGCGTAACTTGACGGAATTTAAATACCAAGCTCTGTTTTGGAAGTCGACGCTCGATTGCGTTGAGTATCTGTGGCAGGCAGTGGCGTGAGCCTCTGAAGTTTGTTACTGTTTATTTTCGCATCGAAAGGTGATCGACATGAGATATTTATTCTCCAGGTTTTATTTGCTTCGTGTTGTTATTGCGCAGGAGTTCTACTGAGCTGAGCTAGCTATGGTGGTGTGACTTTGCCAGCCTTGGAATCACAGTTGAAAACAAATATATTTTTTTGCTCAAGATCTTTATTTCTTGTATGATCATTGACTGTTTTTTTTTTGGAGAACAAGATGGCATCATCTTTTTAACACCTTGCCTGTTTTCATACCAAGTCAAAGCAAAAGCCCGGATTTTCGCAATTTTAACACGGAGTGTGCGCTTAATCAGGTTTATTGCACCCTTCGCATTGGAGGAAAACAGTGAGTCCTGATCAGAGGAGCTTTGTCAACTTTCACAGAGAGGAATAGACTCAAAAATCCAAAATGGGATTACTGGATCAACAGATAATTTACAGGACACATGTATCCTTATTTCATATATTATGTTGCTTTCTGCAACTTTCCTCCACTCTTGTGAGCAACACGTACCGAACCGATGTGCTCACGAATCACGGGCACCACACCACGGCAGAGATGCAGCTCCACCGCTGGGCCGTCGCGGCGATGGATTACCCAAGGACATTGGACTGCACTGTAGTCCCGTTCATAAGAGAACGTGAGTGCCTCCAGCTAGTGCAGCGGCCTGAAACGGAAATGAACTTGTATGTCGCGCCGCCTCGCCCCGGTGGCTATCATGCTGTGCTGCCTGACGGCGGGCTGAGTGGCAGTGGAACGCACGATGTGGTGCTCGCGATAGACCCTTACCCACGAGCAAGTTTTGGACATCTCGTGATTATCTTCTTCCTGGATTTTGATTTAGATCTTGATTCGTGCCGAGACCGGGGCGGAAAATATCTTGGTGAGTGTTCATAGATCTCTTTGGAAATTTAGTTAAAACAGTTGAATTCAAAGTTCATGTAGGCCTATACCGAATCGGGAAGCAGTAATAACAGTAATCAAAATAATCAGTTTCAGCAACGAAACAAAAAACAGTTTGTTGCAAGAGTTTGTCATGTGCACACCCCCCCCCCCCCCTCTCTCTCTCTCTCTCTCTCTCTCATTTTATGTTACAGTTAGACTCACTTTGGGCATGTTGGGAAAGGAGTGTTCCATTTTAGGCATTTTATAAACCATTTAGGCATTTTATGAACCATTAATGGTACCGACCATCTTGGCTTGCCTGAATTTGTATTTAGATTATTTCTTTACTTTTATTTATTGAAATATATATTTATGAATGAAAATTATCCAAGAAAACATCCTAGTTTGTCAAAAGAAAAAGAAAAAGTCCGACATAATCAAGCAAACCAAAATGTTATCGCCTTCTCACAAAATCTCTAACAAGCCAAGCGAAATAATTAAAAGTTATCACACTTTGTCAGATGCCTCTCATGTTTTAAATGGGCACGGGCCCTGCCCCCCCCCCCCCCCCCCCCTGAGTCTCTCTCTCTCTCTATATACATCTGCGCTTTATACCCATTCATGGGGAAATGTGCTCACAATATTGATGTACACTGAGCTTACTGCAAGGTCCGTATTTAGGTGAAGGGAAATGAAGGTCGACGACCTCTCTGCCATCGTCAAGGCAACATACAGCTTCCCCCTTGTCTGGGAGCACTTTGGATTCGTTGTCATGGGCAACCGTCGAAGTTATCGGAGGAGGATGTGATAACTTCTAGACCTATCATTCTGCGATAGGACAATGTACTGGTGGCGGATTGGTTATCCTCCCGGCATGGTCATCCCGATAACAGTCATATCACAATTAAAAAAGTTTCACACGCGTACAGGGCATCGGGTATATGCAATACATATTTTATGTGAAATTGAACACGATTGCAGGAGAGAGAGAGCGAGAAACGATGCCGTAGTTGTATATCAATGCACTTTCCAGAAATAATTTGTTAATCTTGTCTTGTCTCATCTCGTGGATATTTTTTTTTTACGAGCTTCGTTTTGTGATAGCCCTCGTAGGCCTATTCTGGGTTCATAGTCAACGAAATGAAAATGGTGGACACGGGAATATTGTTGACACTATATTTTTAAAGTCCATTACGATGGACATAAATATACAACGAAGAAAGGTAGTAACGGTATCTGTGACATGAATATGTACGAAGGCCGGCTACATGCATATTCATGATAATGTTTTTAAAAAAAGGTATGGACGTTTTGAGTTTTGGCCCCAAGCACCATCGGCCCCTCTCTCCTCCGTCCATGTATTCCTTTCCCTCGCCCTTTCGTTTCTTTCAGCTGCTCAGATTTTTTAACACTGATATACATAAAGCCTTGTTGTAGCATACACACAGTACATGATGGTAGGCATTCATGTTCTCATGTATGCAGGCTCTTCTTATCAAGGGCTGACTAAACCTAGGAGGGAAATCTGTGACAGCAAAGTACATGGACCTTTTCCCCCTTATATATGGGCCACTCATGATTACAGTTCATTACCACTGTGCGGAAACTCTCATAGGCGACGTTCATGATAAGATTAATGTCAGAATGAATCAGGAGAGCTTGGGTATTTGTTTCTAGTTCATCGTGACTGCGCCATGGACCAGTGATGGCCTGGTGGTACAGTCGCTGCCCGACAAGCAGTAGATGCAGGTTCAAGTCCCACTGGTTCCAAGATTTTTTCTGACTTGTACAGATCGATCAATCGATCTTATTTACTGGGTGTAAGCTACAAATATGTTTAAATAATTGAAATTGAAATTTCTCCCAGGAAGCATTACATTTATAAAAGTTATTATTAAGATTATTATTGTTGCGTATTTGGCATGAGCAGCAGCAGCCCCCCCCCCTCCCCCTTTCCCCGGTCTCTCTCTCTTTGAATACAGAAGGTAGCTACAGGAAAATATCGGCTAAGAAGGGGTTGAAAAAATATATATACAAATTATCACACAAACAAAGGCCAGTCGCAAAAGATAACAAAACAAACAACTTATGAAAGGTTTAGCATAAAAATAACCCAAAAGTGAATTGAAAAAATAAAGATATCAGACATGAATTATCATATGTACAGAAAATACAAATAAACAATGGTAAATAAAAATCAAATGTATCGACCATCAGACATTGGCCGAATCGGCAGATAAGGAGGGGGGCATGCCCTTCCCCCCTCCCGTCACGACTGTCAATGCCAGTGGTGTTTTGATGCTTGTAGTTGATTGACTGTCCTATTACTCGATGACAACCCGTATACATCATCACTTTCCTAGCACGACTGTTATTACCAGTGGTCCAGGACCAAAGAGAACCGTTACCAGTACCATGAGTACCGGGGACCGAACCCACACCTTTCGAAACGGAGTCCTCTAGACCAAACACCATGGCTTTCGTCTGAACCATCATGCCCTTGGTATGGTGACAAGGTCGTGACGGTGAGGCGATGAAACGACCTAACACTACTCTGTAGCAGTCATGGCAAATGTTCAAGGAAAGAAAGGGGCTTACCCCGTTCTCATTTCCACAGAAGTGCCCATACAAATATTGTCGTTACGGTGAAGATTATTCCTTTTAGATCGCCAAAACAAAACAAAAAATCTCGTTTCATGATTACATTGTCGATAACATAGAAAACTTGGGTTGAATACAATACATGCCCCGTGAAGTATTAATGAAAATGTTGCATTTAGAGAAAGAAGACAAAAAAAAAAACCCTTTTCGATGGTTAAAATTGAAAATTGGTTCAGATATTTGCGGATACACATACACAATATTCACTTTACATAATTATGTCAATGATCTTTATATACTGACACATGTTTCAAGAGGGCAGGCCTCATCAAACATTTAGTTTTCAAAATATAAATTTAGATAAACTTTATAAACCATGTTTTTCTTCCTGATTTCATCAACGCCTCACCAAGCGTTCTGTTAGTAAAACTACAGGTTCATCAATATGGAGATATCACGTTTTGCCTTTTAGTTTCCAATTAACTTATCAAATTTCACCCATCCACTGTCGGTGATTGATGGTCCCTTATGGGGCCTGCTCATCCACCCACTTTCAATTCTGTCGTCCACAAACATGATATTCTTGTCCTTTTGATATGTTCACGTTTCATTTTGGGACTCTCAGAGAGTATAAGGGATTACCTTTACGGAATATGGAATTTGCCGAAAATGTGCTTATTGCATATAGGGCGGATCCAGAATTCTTTGAAAGGGAGGGGGGGGGGGGGCAAAGATACATTTCCGACCAGCAAACTTTGCAAGTGCCTCTTTGGGTATAAAAATGATAGGCACAAGAACGCAATCGAAGGCACACTTATATTATATATCTGCCCGAGGGGTTACATAACTTATAAGGGGTGCCTTCTCTCTACCCACCCTCCCCTTGATTCTTCACTTATGATAGCGCCTTTATCATGTTTATGCTTTTCATCTGAACATGGATTTTATTTTTAACGAGTATTGTGAAGTGTGACTCCTTCGATACTTTGACAACGATATGTGTGCGAAGGCCTCTTAGGAAGAAGCCATTTGGCATTCTGTTTTGATTTGTACGTGAAATATATCCGATTCGAATACTACTGATGTATTTGTTTGGACTTTATCCTCCTTGTTTTATGCAGCTGATCCAAAAGTAGGTTGCATTGGACAAGTTGATGTGATTTATTTTGTTGTTTTTACTCATACTCGCTGCGGTTCATTTAGACCGATGAATGAGCGTAATTATTTAGATCTTGAAATGACGAGGACTCCTTTTTCTTTCTTCGAGAACCGCGATCGGAGGCAACGTTTCGTGACACATAAAATAGACGGAGTGTCAGGGAGAGGAGAAATCGCTTTATGTACCCTACAATTACCCATATAAATCGGTCTTCTCTCGTGGGGATTCGAATGCCAAAGCAAGATGAAGTAGAGAAGCCGTCGTTTCACTCTGAACTTGTTGATATACGGTATTATTAGGAGAAGAAAAAAAATCTTAGAAAACGAACGTCGTGCCGATATGCGATTGTGTTTACCAAGCGCTGCTATTTGAACTTTTTTTTTTCTTTTTCTGAGAGACTCGCTCTCTGGGCCAGTTCTTGGCAAAAGTTTGGTGTGGGTTTTGCCGGCGAGACTCCTTTTATAATTTGGGGGTTTACCTCGGTCTTTAGTGGCTGCTTGAGTGTATAGAATAGGACTCGGTTTGAGGACTTGGTCCCTGGAGGCGTAGCCTGATAATTGGCCTAATTGCATGTCTGGATATCGGGTAAAAGCTCGGGTCAGCCCCGGGTCATACCGGCTCCCATTGGTGTATAGTGACTTCCAAAAGGCTTTGCCGCAGATTCAAAGCCGAAGAGATCCTACTCCTTCCCTCATTCACCCTCCTAACTTCTCTATTTTCCTTTTTATTTTGCAATATCACAATGTTATACCTTTCCAACAAAGCAGAAAAAGAGGACTATGGCATACGTTTGATTTTTAGCCGGGGCTGTTGGCGCGGGTTCTCTACGTTTGTGTGGGTGCTGGGTGTGATAGGGGTATGGTGATACTTGTAATGTATCTAATTGCAGTTGCGGTGCTTTGTGGATATCAGATAGGCGAACCGAATATCATAGAGCGGGAACTTTATCTAAACAGAGGCGATTAGAAAGGATTTCAGAAACGGTTTTTGAGCCGGGAAGGCCAACCGCTATGGCACCTATTCCTTTTGGGGGTATACCGTGTTGTCCCTTGAGGGTGGGTATGACTGAATTCTTTGGTGCGTGGTTTTAATTGCAGCCTAGAGTACAGAACATGCCGTATTGCTAGAATCAGCACCCGAGGACTCGACTCAACTATTGCTACCACGAAATCTCATGACTTTCACTGAAATCTATCCCCCACCACCAAAGCCATAACAACGGGAGGCGGCATGTATGCCCTCGCCAGTTTAAACCCCCTTTCATATCTTGTAAACGAAAGGTAATGTTGAAAGAAAACACAGATGAGAACTATGTCTTTATGATATATGAAATAAATGATAGTGATGCATTCCAATCGGCAACAGCGTTAACGACATTCATCTATGCTCGGTATCTAAAAGGTTGTTGAGGATGTGTTGCCCCTAGCATGGAGATTAAGACCGTATACTAATACAATAATGATCTTGATATTGCTTGTGTTGATGATAATTATGGATACCACAATGAGGGGGCTCAGGTCCTTTAGAAACATTATCTTTTGTATAGCTTTTCTTTTCCTTTAAAAAAACGAATAAAGTTTGATTATCTGCCTGTGTACACCAGCGACGAACTAATGAATGTCAACACCCGCCATCATACCTTTATTTTGATTCCATGGACATTATTTGAAAAAGGTTATTCTTTAAGAAAACGTGCTACCAAGCTCTTGTAAAGCGCCATACAAATCCATCCTCAAATTAACCTCACCATTACCTAATTGCGAAAGTAAACAATTTATTTAAACCTACGCATCGATCGTTATTGAGAGATAAAACGGAACGTGTGAAGGTCACATTCAAAGCGGGGCTCCAAACCAACTTCTTTCTTCTTCCGAGGGGGCCTGAGTTTAAGTTTTAGGGTCCCTGTAAATTTGCCCCTGTTTACATTTTGCAATTTGAGAGGATGTGTCCCATCTTTGCAATTGTTCCGAATAGGTTGCTAGTCCTCCAATCAATCGAGGTGTGTCTGCTTCCTATCTCTTAAATTATAAGCACACGGTTGCGATGTATTCAAGATGCGATCAATAATCGCACTCTTTATAAGACGGGGTCCTTCAGTCAAAACTTAGGGGCCCATTGGCACCAGACTCATGTAAGTCTTGAGCCCTGTTAAAAGGTACTGCTCATTGTTCAGCTCAATGCCATCTATTTGATAAAGACCTCTTTAGCTTTCTGGATAAAGTTGAATAAACTTGAAGACCGGCACCTGTCCTGGACGGTTCAATCCGGAAGAAACTAAGGCAAACCCTTGATAATACTGAATGAAACGAAATCGCGTTTGATTTTGCATATTTCCACCCAATGCATAAACCTGTGTACTGTTGACATCGAGTGTCTGAAGTTCAATGTGCATTCCGTATCCTTGAGTGGGCGTTTTAACACGTCTTAACTTTCAAAATAGAACTACGAGATCATGTCAAATTTCCAGGAAACATTGCAAAAACATTTTTCCTATCGGTGTACATGTCTTGGCATTCGGAATGTAGACTATGCTTCTCCAGATGTCCTCTTATGTCAGTAGATGAAATACCGGGTGAGAGCCCTTTTAGGGATTGGCATTTTAAAGGGGGAAATCAACGATTCTGCTGATTGAAATAAGCATATTAAGATGCTAAATGTCAGGGATATTTGTAATATTACCTTTGTAATTTGTTTTCTTCTTTGCTTTCGTTATAATAATAGTGATCGTTATTGTAGAGCGCCCATATCCTGGATGGAGAGTGGCAAACGCGGTACTTGCCAAAGGACGTTAGTCCCGGGTTGGGATTCGAACCCTCAACCCTTTGATTTAGAGTCAAATGAATGAAGCACTATACCACAACAGTTGCTAAGGGACATGATTATTTCGAAGACAGATAGCCGGATAACTGAGTCTCTCATGGTATTTTCTTCCAGCTCGGAGATTGTTTTATTGCAACTTTTTTCCCCCACACAAGTCATCTCTGCTCGTTGCCATCTAGTGCACTCTTGCAGTGTCATTTTGTTCCCCTCCCAGTTGGTTCTTAGTTTCCCTCTTGGCCTAGTGTAAACCGAGTGTGAAAGTTTAATACTATTCTCGCTCCAGGGCTTTATGTATCTGCTCTATTATGACAACTGGGTTTGTAAAACAAACGTCGGCATCTTGTCAAAGGAAACAGTGATCCCTTCTGTACACGATTAACAGCAATCAAAGGCTTAGGACCAACACCTGTATCGAGATAACACACGAGAATGTTCGCATACGTCATAGACAGCGAAGTGGACACGGTGGAGGTGTGTAAAGGATGCAGGGATATGCGTACGATAGTTAGTAGGTCCATGGTACGATGCGATGGGAGTTCATTCTAGGGGGCTACCACCTGCCTTTTCTCAAGAGTTGCGAAATTACAAATGTTTACCACAAACCTGATAATTATTTCGACAGTGGACAGTAGCCCCTTGGCGAAATTGTACCCGTATGCCTCTCCTATAGTTGGTTAGCATTTGGTGCGATTCTAGGCAATTTTCAGAATCCATATTTTAATCGAGTGCCTAAAAAATGTTCATCTTCTCCGAAAATGATATAATCCATTTTTGGACCTGAGCAGAGTTTTGTGTAGTCCTACATTGTATGCAGATAAACAAAAAAGTACTAGGATCCAAGTGTAAGAGCTTCTTATAAATACATGATCATTTTATTATGATCTTTATTGGGACTATGACCTATAGTCGCCCGTACCTTCATTTTATAGGTATTGGGAGATTGTATCGATTTGGAGACAGTATTGGTGTTCTAGAAAACGATGGTTTTTCAATCTTGCAAATATTTTGTGTCAGTCTGTTGCATGTAGGTCCATGCTTATCCCAAAGAGCTGTATTGATGTGTTAAGTTCACCACCGACTTATTACTAATTTATTTGGGGCTTGGCTGTGTGTCCCCCACGCTCTCCGGAACACACCGATGTTTTAAAGTCATAATACAAATTAAAAGAGCATGCAGTCAACAAGGTCCAAAGATACCGGCGGCATATCAAAGCGGGGGTGACCAATGCTATCTGACCTGTGTCAACAAATCGCATATAATTTGCTTTTTGGTCTTCACAAACAAAACTCGATGTTTCTCTAGCTCCCCCCCCCCCCCCCTCTCTCTCTCTATCTCTCTCTCTATGATGCCATGCGTGATATGCAACATGCGTAAAGTTCAATCCCATCTCCCAGGTTTATTTATCCTTCTCTTATGTTGCTTGTTAGACCGTGGGCCGAGCGCGATTTTAGGGCTTAGTTTTCTTTTTTTGGACTGACTTTGTGGTACATAGTTTTTGGTAACCAGAAACAAGGATAAAAATACACAAATCCCAAATCAGCTTATCCCCGCGACTGAATCCTTGCCGTTCGTATAAAACATAAGTTTAATTGACAAGTTATTTAAGAGAAATGCGCGTGAACGAGACCGCCAACTCTCCGTTCGTACACGTGTATAAACTCACCGTGCGACGAGAGTGAAGCAGCACATTCTCTGTCTCCGTCGAACGAAGAAATCATGTAATCTATTCGAATATTTCCCAAAGCTAATCACATTCGCTGATGTAAATAATATGATTTTGCAAATATGAACTGCGAAAACTAATGAAAACCTCGTCAGGGTGAAAATATTTCGAAAATAGACGGTCATAGCTACCATGAAACAGACGAGAAATAGCGCGTTGCCAATTTGATATTATTGTAAGGATCGTATGCAATTCTCTTGAATGTACGTACTATGACACTGATCATGATCTGTGTAGAGATCAGTGGCTCCGCACCGACAAGACTCGAGTAATTTTTGTGTAATTAAAACTTGTGATGAAAACATTTCTTGTATTAGCAATGCAATGGTAGTTTAAGAATAGGCCTACAGATTAGAGTCCCTAAATATTCATTGTAATTATTAAAAAAAAGATATATGTCTTTTTTATTTCCAGTCCTGTAGTAGTTTTTACATGTTTTCAAATGTTTGATTTTTGATTTTTGATTTTTGATTTTTTTTTTTTTGGGGGGGGGGGGGATGGGGAGTACTCGCTTAATAATAGGGTATACGGGGATGTGGGTGCTTTTTCTTCCTGGAGGAAGAAATATGACAATGTTTATTTAAAATTTCACTGCTTTCACTGGCTTAAAAATTGATAACAAATACATGCTGAGGTATAATATGTGAAGTGTACAGAATGATGATGTATAATTTTATGTCGTTTGGATTTTGAAATCATGTGATGTTATTATAGTTCTACAGAATGTTTTCATACTTGTTGGTTTACAGACATTTTATTTGTCAGGACTTATACATTTTTGACTAAACAAATGGTGACAAGGTTTTATATCCTTTTCCCCCTCTTCCTGTCAGATATGTATACCAGAAGCCGATACTTATAAGAAACACTCAATGATATTGTTTAATAAGTAAAATACACAGATTTTAGAGCATATTTTCTGTTAGTTTTGTTATGTTTTGATGAACTAAATGCCCATCTACATGTATGTGCGAAGAACCATTTACTGGATGAGAATGTGAAATGAAAGATAAAGGTATGTGAAGGCTTCCACTTAACCAACAATAAATGAATATAAATAAATATATATATAAAAGTTTACGGGGATCCGGGACGGGAATCATGTGCCGCCGGAATGCGTGATTTTTTTCACAAAAAAGCCCTTGACAAGGGTTAGGGTTTTGTAGGCCTAATTCAGATCGGATATTTTAGCTCATTTTTTCGCTGGAGTATACAAATTTTGTTTTTAAATAATGGCCCCTTTCTGCCTAAATGACCATAGGTACGGGTCAGTTGTCGGCCTTATACATTTCGTCAGGACTTATACATTTTTGACTAAACAAAATTGGTGACAAGGTGTCAGTTGTTAGCGGCACACCCCAGTCGGAACCAAATGTGAGTATCCCCCCCCCCCCCCATGGCATAATTTGTTAACCAAAAATAAAATATTTTATAAAGGAAGAAACCAATGAATTTATTAAAGATGAACATGAATAAATGATTGAAGAAATAAATTGTCACATGTCACCAAAAAACGTTTTAGTTCTACTCATTTGGTTTTTCTTTTTACTTTCCTGAAATGGAATACGGATCACTTCCGAAACACTTCAATGAAGATACACTTCAATGTAGATACACTTCAATAAATTTATCATTTGGCGGCTGTGGATCCAAGGAGGGGGGGGGGGGGGGGCATCGAAGAAATTCACTGACGAGCAGGCCGAAAACATCAATGATAAGTACGACATAAAAGGTCCTTGGCCTTATCAGGTGTTTAATGAATTTTCCCGGCCCATCCCCTTTGGAGGAGGATTTTTTTTTCTTCAAATGAATGTCTCATATATACAAGTATATTTATTTATTTTTGGTTAAGTGGAAGCTTTTGCATACTGACATTTATCTTTCATTTCAAATTCTCATCCAGTAAATGGTTCTTCACACATACATGTAGATGGGCATTCCGTTCATCAAAACATAACAAAAAGAACTATGATAACATCACATGATTTCAAAATCCAGACGACATAAAATTGTACATCATCATTCTGTACACTTCACATATATACCTCAGCATGTATTTGTTATCAATTTTTAAGCCAGTGAAAGCAGTGTAATTTTGAATAAACATTGTCATATTTCTTCCTCCAGGAAGAAAAATCACCCACATCCCCGTATACCCTATTATTAAGCGAGTACTCCCTCCCCCCCAAAAAAAAATATTTAAAAAAAATCAAACATTTGAAAACATGTAAAAACTACTATACAGGACTGGAAATAAGAAAGACATATATTTTTTTTTTATAATAACAATGAATATTTAGGGACTCTAATTCTGTAGGCCTATTCTTAAACTACCATTGCATTGCTAATACAAGAAATGTTTTCATCAAAAGTTTTAATTACACACAAATTACTCGAGTCTTGTCGGTACGGAGCCACTGATCTCTACACAGACCTGTGTCATAGTACGTACATTCAAGAGAATTGCATACGATCCTTACAATAATATCAAATTGGCAACGCGCTATTTCTCGTCTGTTTCATGGTAGCTATGACCGTCTATTTTCGAAATATTTTCACCCTGACGAGGTTTTCATTAGTTTTCGCAGTTCATATTTGCAAAATCATAATATTTACAGCAGCAAATGTGATTAGCTTTGGGAAATATTCGAATGAATTACATGATTTCTTCGTTCGACGGAGACAGAGAATGTGCTGCTTCACTCTCGTCGCACGGTGAGTTTATACACGTGTACGAACGGAGAGTTGGCGGTCTCGTTCACGCGCATTTCTCTTAAATAACTTGTCAATTAAACTTATGTTTTATACGAACGGCAAGGATTCAGTCGCGGGGATAAGCTGATTTGGGATTTGTGTATTTTTATCTTTTTATTAACATTATCTAAATCTTGTACCAGTAATCTATGCAACGGACTGGAACGAAAATCGCGCTCGGCCCACGGTCTATGTGGTACGACTACAGATAAGCAGTTGCAGAATCTTTCGAACTACCTGTTATAATGTCATTGAGCTATACATTTTTGAAGAGATGTTAACCCATCCCTTACACCTGTTTACATCATCCAACAAATTTTATCTTTTGGTCCGGCTATATTTTCATGGGATTCCTCATAGGGTCGTTACATCAATACCGTCTGGATAAATGCACATTGCAATGCGTTTACAGTCAACAAACGTTGATGATCACCCATTTCAGTACCCCCTATCACCACCACCACTACCACCACTACCCCCATCTAGAGACGCCACGTGTAGGGTCTATATTTTAATGGGACCTCTCGTAGGCTCATTACACTCTTACACGGGGACCCTGTTGATACAGATGCACATTAGGATGCATTTACTGCCAAACGTTGCTGAGCACCCTATTCAATACCAGCTCTGTACCACCGCAACCACCACCACCACCCCCACCGCTGCTGCCACCCCACCACCTACCTCCCGTGGATATATATAGCTCCGTAGCCACGGGTCTATGCTTTCCAACTACCCGGTACTACCCATACGCTCATTCTTACACCAATACCGTGTTGATCGAGGCACATTACGATGCGTTTACCGTCAACAAACGTTGGTTGATAGTGGCGGTGTATCAAAGGAAAGGTGTGAATCTGCGCCCATTACCTGTCACTGCTGTATATACTGTCATGGTAGTCTCAATATCGAGACCTACTTGATTACGATAGCGGGGGCAAACCTTGACTAAATAGTAACGTGGCAAATAATCTTGGGTGGGTGATCAGTGGCGTATCCAGCAGAAAGGGTTGAGGGCGGCGTCCAAGGCAGATACGATTCCTTTGGATTAGGAACTGTTGAGCCCCCCTCCCTCCCCCATGCCCCCTCTTTGGGTTTGAAAGCCGGGGAAATGGGGGGGGGGGGGGGTCAGTAAACGTACATTCGACATCTCCCTGAAGGGGTCGTCACCTTGTTTCCAATTTTGGATACGCCATCGATGTGGCCAATGTAGTGTATGAAGAATTTATCAGTTGGCTACATGATTGCAAAGACTTCAATAAAAATCAACCGAAGGCAAGTTGTATAGCCTCGTGCGTCACCTCTGACTTTAATGAATATTCGAACTTCGCAGTAACAAATTACATAATGATACATGATTTTGGCAATTCATTACGCGTATTGATATTGCCTTTAAAGGCACACTGCCATACTTGTAGCTACTTGCTCCCTCTATATAGAAAACTTCCCCAATCGGTGCCTGTTGGTCCCCCATGATCCTCTTTTTCTTATGTTAAATGAGAGCTGAGTTAATGAGATAGCCACCTGTCACAGTGACCTCGATGACTCTCTGTGTGGTCTAATCCCTTCTGGCCCAGTAGTGGTGACGGTCTTTGAGTTGATTTCTTTAAAGTCTTTGCGAAGTTTGCGATCATTTTAAGCAAAGTTAAGTCAGAAATGCCAAGTGGTAAAATAACTTCCGTCTTCAGACACTCTTCCTCACTACAGAGCAAACTGCACTTCAGATATCGACGAAACACTCCACGATTTGTGGTCACAATCTTTCCGCAACCAATGCACAAAATATGGAAAAATGAAATAGATGTGTGCCCAAAACGTATTTGATCGGCAAATAGCGGGGTAAATATACACTCCGGCGTCAATATAGATTGGGGAAACCCTGGTCCTTTTCTTTCTTTAGAGGAACCTCTTGACACAGAACCGATTGAAAAGGGTCTTCAGTTCTTGACCTCATCGGCTAAGGAAATAAACTCACAGAAGAAACAGTTTTCGGTAAAGTTGACATAGACCAGAAAAGGGAGAAGGAATGCGGCGCGTGTGAAAAGATGCGGCGACCTCGTCGTGGTCAAGAAAAAAGAAAGAAAGAAAGAAAGAAGCAAAATGGGGAGATTAATGTTGTGAGATAAGTCATAGAAACTTTGGATCAGCTGATTCGCGTGAAATATGGCGTAAACGTCTTAATTTGGCATTATTTTTGTTTGAGATGTGTATTTCACCCCGCGAAATGTTATTGCCATTTTGCGTCTGTTTCATATCAGTTTGGCTACATGGAGCTTAATTGTTGAGGAGGTGTCGAAAAGGCCACAATTTGTGTTTGACGGGAAGCTGTATTTTTCGTATGATTACATCGGGGATATCATATACAAAAACCATACGTAGGGATCCTGTTATCATAAATTGGTCCCCCCCCCCCCAAAAAAAAAAAAAAGAAGAAGAAGAAGAAGAGGAAGAGGAAGGATAAATTAGGTTTATGGTTAGCGTTTGGTTCATAAAGAAGCTGCCATAGACTCTTAGAGTAATTGTAAGTCCTTGGGTTCATGGGTTGAAGTTCGAAATTGGACCTGTGTTACATCATGGCGGTGGGGTGAAAGTCGCTGAGGCAATCCAAAAGAAGCAATATGTAAACTGGGCATGGTTTTATGAAACCCAGAGCCATCTATACACATAGTTGAGCCAACCCGGTTCGAGTTGGACACACTATGGCGACTACTGCTTTGTTGGGCAAGCACAAAACAAAAGAATATACGCCATGTTGTGACCACTGAGTCTGACCTCTACCAGTGGTCAGTGGTTGTGACCCAGTGAAACCAAGTTGGCCAAACTCTGTGTATAGATGGCTCTGATGAAACCGTCAGGAGTACAAGTTCACCGACATCCCATAGAAAATTGTATTACAATTAAAACGCGTTTCAATGGCATGTCGTCGAACTTATGACAGTTTCCGGAAACAATATGTGTAATGTTGTAAGGGCATATAGAGGTATAACAAGAAGGACAAATCATTAAAAACAATTCCTTGAAATTAGCACATGCTGAAAAAGGAAACATATGACTACATCACGTATGATGGCAAGACCTTGCCAAGGTGATCAATGAGTAACATTCTTGTTCAAGAGTCGTTAGCGAACTATTTATAGAAGGTGATGGAAATTGGATATTCGCTCATCATTTGATATTCGAAACGTTGGATACAAAACAGGAAAGTCATTTTTCTTTATACATGTCAGCCGCTTCATCATCAGCCTCTGCCATAAAACGTGACCCCACATTGGCGGTCAATGTGCTGGTAAAAATGTTCATGTGCGGATGTAACAAGGGGCATTGCTGACCCATGCGCCGCCCCCGCCCCCTTTTTATAGTCTTAAAGGGCACGTAGGAATATCAGACATTTTGCGGACTTGTGCCCCCGCCCCCTTTTTATAGTCATTAAGGGCACGTCGGAAAATAAGACATTTTTCGAACTTGTGCCTACCACACGTGAAATTCTCGGACATTTTTGGACCCTCCCCCCCCCCCCCCCCTTCCTCTGCACCAGGGATCACTGAAGCCGCCCCTGGTGGTGGTTACCTGTATACTGTCCTTCGGGTTTTTGCGTCAGGAAGCGGACACAGGTTGCCAAGCAGCTATTTCACGTTTCAAAATGTTACCATTTTTTGTTGTTGGTATTATTTAAAAAAAAGATAAATACAAATGCGCGAGAAAAACATGATGAATCATTTCGCATTATGAGCCGGATACTGTTCGGTTGCCCTTGTAGAAATAGACGTGAACGGGCATTTTAATTTTGTGTTTTCATCTTTTCTGCATATTGTCTAACTTTAAGATTTTTACTCGGTATTATTGAATGATAAATGACAATTCGATTTGATTTAGTTTGATTTGAGTTTCTTTTGCATTCATAGTACACAATTTTCAGATAACAAAAGTAATATTTAAAAAAAAACTAATCATTTTTCAGACAGTGAATCACAATAAGCTAATAATTATATAGAACGATTTTTATTTTCAAAAACGAAATGGTAAACTGTCATAAGAATTAAATATTATGAAACATAAAATTATTTGCGGAAGAAGGACTGTCATTGTAAGCAGATTGCTTGAAAATATGACAGCCCCAAACAAAAATCATGAAATCGATTAACACAATGTCATATGAACACGATTAATTCGGTTATATTCTCAAATACTAATTGGTCTATAGTTCAATTAATGATCTTTAGCTGAGTCATGATATCATGTGAATACATTTGCTGCTATATTACTTATATTTCCCAATCCGGAGTTCACAATCCGCCCGGAAAGCAGAGAGGCTAGACTTAATTGACCTCAGTGTCATGACTTTCTCAATATATCTTTCAATTTTATAAAGTGGGTGTCTAAACTCCCACTTGTGACGTACCAGAAATGATGTCATATAGAGCACCAACGAAGAAATGGAGAAAAAGAATTTCATTACCATTGGCCTTCAAAAATACCTCATTAATTTGAATCGTCACGTTTTAGGGGTAATTATAGTATGAAAGGTGAATACACTTTGTGATCCTTACCACTTTGCAGGGTTGTTGGTAGGGCATTTCTACCCACTTGAAAAAGAAAACAAATAGCCTTAGTCATGAGATCAATAATCAAGGCAACGGTTAATGTTGAAATTCATTTATTTTTTTCCTCAATTTTTGGGACCCTCCGACAGGCGATTTTTATTGAAAATAAATCTCTGAATAACATATTTGAATACATGTACACATTGAATATTATACAAAACTTCAGAATAAGATATACATAATGAAGTAACAAGCGATGAATGAAAGCATAACATATTGATAATAATGATATGATAATGATAATACTATACATACAGAACATGATAATGAAAAATATTTTTTTTAATTATTATTACAATTTTAATATTTACACTTAAATAAACCCTGCAGCCTGTGAATTCTTTGTACACTCAATACATTTGCAAGAATATAAGCGTGGCTTTTTTGCATCTAGCCTACACCCAAGAGTAGGTGCGGTACGAAATGTTTATGACAAAAACGCGGAATACTCAAAATGTAGTTGAAAGAATATAAAATAAATTGTGTTTTTAAATAATCGAATTAAGTCATATAATTACCTTCGCTTAATCTGTGGTCAAGAGCTAGACTTGCTGTAGAATTAGCTCTCAAAATGACTTTGCCTAAAGCGTGAGATATTCAGTGAAATAAAAAAAACTTTACAATTTTGTTCTCACGTGTTAATTAAGCATTTCCGTTATTACATGTATGTGGTTAAGTGTATAATACATGCTAGACCTGGTTGTCTAATTACATTTGGTTTGTGCGGTATAACCTTCAATTGCACAGGTATTCCAATCTTTAAAGAGGGAAATTCAAATAAAACATTTCCTTTCAGCTTTAAAAGCCTATTAGAGAGGCATCAAGAAACATAATGTGGTATCATATTCGCGAAGGCGCACATTCACTAAGTTAACCGTGTTTACATGAACATACATATAAACTTTGAGGTCATTCACAACACAGCGTCGCAAAATTGGGCCATGTGCTAAACAACATAAATTTTGCACCAAAGGGTGTAATTCACTGAAGGGATGATTAACTTTTGTTCGTTTGTTTATGGTTTTTATCAAATGATGGCTGTGTTGAAACATAATGAGAAATTCACCTAAACTAGTTTAATGAGTATGATTTATGACAATTAAAGATTTCAGCAACAATCGTAATTCACAACATTTTTAAGGAAAACATGTTGTTAACAGTGAAGAATGTTTACAATGTTTTTAAAAACGAACATTCTTGTTAGCAAGGTATCATACATCACTGATGCACTTGAATTCAAACGAACAAACATGTGTTTCAAAACCAATTCCCAATTCATTGGCAATTTAATTCGTCTCTTGTTTTTCCATCGCATACTTCTACCATGACCCGTGTATGATGTACCACGCTATGCAATATATATTTCATCTCTTCCTCTTCTTTTATGTAAGCTGTACAAAAACGGTTTTTGTTCTGGACGGGATTGTAATTGACTCGACTTGACTTCTCGGTCGATATACCTGTCGTTTATTCGGGTCGGAGGAACAAGAATTCGCTGCTCCCACTATCATAAATCTTCTCCCACATGCTCTCATCTGTGTCATCGTTACAGGCTCTTTGCGGGCCGAAAATTGAGTATAATCATGATAACTGTTGTCTGCCGGGAGCTGGAATGGCGTAACGTACGTAACGCCTTTCTTGCTCTAAGGAAACTATATTAAAACTAGTTAACAATATTAAGTTTTTAAGCAGTTTAGTCGTTAGGAACAAGTAATCTCGAGTAAACGACTCTGGGTTTTTAATAAGGATACCAAAAACGAGGGCCGAGTAACGTTCCCCAATAATATGAGAAGCGCATGACCATACTCGTTGTAAGTTGTAACCATGACAACGTACCTCATGTCCACAAATATCTCCTATATTATGTGCCTATCTGCATTCGACATTTATCCCATTGTATCTCTGTAAAAGTGGTTTAGTTTCCATTTGGTCTAATATTCAATAAGTCTACTACCCATTTGGTCTATTGCTCATTGAGTTTAATTTCCAGTAGGTCTAATTCCAAGTTTGTCTGCTCTCCATTGCTATTAATCGTCAAATTATTTTAGACCTTAAAGATGGTAGACGAAATGGGTATTATACAAACTGGGATTTAGACTGACTGGTTATTAGACTAAATGAACAATGGACCAAATGGGTAGTAGACTAATCGGAGATTAGACTATATGGACATTAGCCTACGTAGTCATTAGACCAAAATAATAATTAGACGAAATTATTATTAGATCATGTGAATAGGAGACGGGCTGGGAATAGACAAACTGGTTGTAGACCAAAACGGCAATTCACCGTAAAAACTAAAGTCGTCCCTTCGCCTCCATCTCCGTCGACCCTCCTCCTCCTCCTCCCTCTCTTGTTACTTTACTGAAAATTGCGTTTTATGTCGAACACTTAAAATGTTCCAGTCATTATCATTCAGTGATTTACAAAGATACCAACACATCCAGACAGGAACAAATCAAACTTGTAATGTTACGTTTGTCATCAAGCCTTTTCTCTTCTTTCCAATGCAATGTGCAAAGCAGACACACATAAATCCATATATGATTCCATCAAATAGTTATAATCCATTTGTTATAGATATACTTTAATGGATGATTTACGTCTATATTTAACAAATTTTATGATATAGTACACCTTTAAAAGTAATGGAGGCCTGGGGAGAGCACTTTGGAAAGATAATTCTATTATCGACAAAATGTCAAGCTTACATTTTTCATGTTTTGTCTTTTTTCACAGAGATATACTTTAATTGATGCTCTACGTCTATATTTCGAAAAATGTATAATATTGTACACCTTTAAAAGAAATGGAAAGATATTTCTATGATCGACAACAATTTAAGCTTACATTTTTTAACGTTTTGTCTTTTCATTTTCACTAGCTAGCGGTGAATGCCTTCAGCTGGCCGAGAAGCAGCGATGTCGAAATCGGTTATGGCCTCGAAGTGGACGACGACGATGTGACATCAATTTCTTGCCCCATGTCTACTCCCCCTTTGACGAGGTTTGTCAGTCTTTCATTTATATTGACTTAATTGGCTAAAACAATGCATTTTTATACTGTGTTGTTCTGTCTTCTTTATCACTGATTAAGTATGAGTAATGTTGTTAGCCAACGCGGGTACTTGCAAGTTAGAGAACTTCTTAATATCACTTTATTTCAGGAGGATTCCGTCTTATTGCAGTTTTTGTTCTATCTTACGATCAAGGATGTTTGAGGTACATGCATTTCCATGTTATACATGTATAACTCGACACCCCACAAAAATTACTAGGTAGGTCTACACCCGATTTCGGCTTTAGTATGCCATTGAATATCAAATTCTGCGTGGAGAATATTCTCCTTCTTATTCGTATGCGGCTCTTAAAACATGATTGTGAAGCTTTCAAACTCGGCCAAATCAGCCAAGCTCTAAATTAGATTTCCAACTTCATTGCATTGGGTTTATGGACTAAATACCACCAGGTTTCTATGCTATATAAACCTAATAACGAGATTGAAACGAGACGTAACATCACACATATCCTATATGCTTTAAAACCCACTTTATGTCGTCTTTCTTCAAGAAGAAGGAACCGTAATGTTTTTATGTTTCTCACTAATCCACTCAATTCAAGTCGATCAAAGTTCCATGGACCCCCAAGTTAATCCCATTTTCAAAAGACTTGCGCGCGTTATAGCTAATTCACACCTCCCTTTAGTTTATAAATGCTACTTGCTTTTTGTTCGAAAGGTTTTCTAAGACCTCTGGTTTCAATACGAGCCGATATTTACATTCAAAGTCACTATCTGAGTCATGACAGTTACTTTAAGTTTAAAGCTCTTCTTTAGAGTTGATACAAAACTGTGTTTAAAGATTGACTAGGTTTATGACCTACTTCTATGTGTTCTGTGCAGAACTCCGTTTGATAGAGTGCCGGTCAAAACAGTCTTTTAGGCGAACTATGAATTTTACAGTCTGGCCTTCTTAGAATTTCTACAATGGCGGCAGGAGTGGGATATTGTGGATGTGGAATAGTTTTGTTTGTAAACAAGATAGTGGAGTAAACAAACAACAACATTGTTGATTGAATAATACAAATAGACGTGTACAGAGGTCTCGAGACAGGGGTTCTATATGCGTGTATTAATAGCATTATATTCTGTATGGTGGGTCGCAAGGAAACAAAATAGTTTTCCCTCAGTTATGTAGGAATTACATATATACTTTATAAATCAATTACACCTCTTTTACATTGAATATATATATCACACCGAACAAACAAAAAACATATACTTTATCAATCAATAACACCTCTTTTACATTGAATATATATATCACACCGAACAAAAAATGCTCGCACAAATTTCACATCTTCCTAATATTTTCTCTTTTACAAGGATCATTTCCCATAATGAAACGCAATTAAATTTGGCTTTTAGAATCAACCTGAAATATTTTTAGACACACAACCATTATGATTAAGTTTTGTTACATTTATAATTCTGCTTCTTTCATTATCAAGCGGTTATCGACACGGTTTTGTAATTATGATCTAATTGGAATTATCCTTTCCACTTGATGATACCAAATACAAGGGGATCTAAATTATCATCTACATTACTCGACTCAATGATGTATGGTCTTTATCCCCACTTGGTTTGAATTGTATTTTTACCAACATAAATCTACAGGTGTGGAAGTTTTGATTAATATGGTTACGACAAATGCTTGGAAGTCACATGTGAATCAAAGAGGAGTTTTGCTTTGATTCAAAGGTTCCGCCAAAGTTTAAGAGGTTGCATGTATGATGAGGAGCTATGATGAGTAAAGAGATATATAATTATGTCTCAGGTACTGATTAAATGTTTAGGAAGTCGTAGGTGTGATGATATCATGATAGAGTTGGAAGAATAAAGAGAGATATGTTTTCAGGCATTGATTCAAATAGCCCCGCCTTACTCTTGTCTAAAAGTTACAAATGTGATCACAATCTTAGGGCTACGAAGGGTGAAGAGACTATATTCAGGTATTGATTTAAAAGGATCCCGCTAACTGATTCCAAAACCAAAGGTAAGAACGTGGACTGAACACAAATACAAAGAGACGTGTTCAGGTATTGGTTCAATGTCCCCAGCGAATGATTACGAAATGAATCACGGATATGGTTTTAAAGTTTCTCACGTATTGTTCAAAGTATCCTACAAAATATGAAAATGCACAGGTATGATCATGATCTTGGAGGTACAAAGAATGCATAGTTACTTGTTATTTTCAGTCGTTTATTCAAAGGATCCGCAAAACGATAGGACATAATTGAGTAGGTATGATTATGGAGTTGAACAAGTGAATATATGTTTTGGGTCACAGGTATATGATCACGAGTTTTAAAAGAAAGAGGAAAGAGATACGAAATTCTTTTCAGGTACTGATGGAAAGAGTTCCGCCAAGTATCTCGAAATCTTAAATATCATTGTGGAATTGTAGTAAAGAGATATGTTTTCAGGTATTCTTTTAAAAAGCACCGCCAGTGTCACATGTATGATCATGACCACAGAAATTACAAAAAAGGAGGAAAGAGATAATTATATTCAGTTATCAATTCAAAGGACCCCGCCACCTGGTATAATGGTATGACGTTATAGGTATTATCGCAGAGTAATAAAGAGTTAAGAGATATGTTTCAGGTATTCTTTCAAAGGGCCCCGCCAAAATATTGTGAAGATATTTGCAGGTGATCGAAGTGATATCACAGGTAACAATTAAAACGTCGTGGGAAAACTTTGAGATGAGACGATTCCATATCTCGTGAGAAACTGAGAATTATCGCAAAATTTCCGTTACAAAATAATTAAGTAATCTGCCGCATCTTCCTGAGATATTTTGATATCTTTTTTCTCCCTGTATCTTCCCCCCTTTACATGTTGTATTATGTATTTTTCTTGGCTAATATTTTTAGTTTGTTTGGTTGTGTTGGGGGTTAATAACATCTGCAAATGGATGTCATTTCATGAAAAGGAGCCACGAATGGTCCATCATTGGTCTTTCTATACGTTGTACTTCAAAGTTTATTCCAGTTTTCCGTTTACACATGCGGAACTGGTATAATTTATGAAAAGGAACACAATCATGCTATAATTGCTTCAATTAATTGACGAAGTGTTATTTCATTTAAGTTGTAAAATTATATTAAACATTGATATCTTCAGAAGTCTACTCGTAAAGAAAATAAAGATGTTATATACATGAAGTTGAAATGCTAACTGTTAACAAAAATGTTCTGGTAATAAAGAAAATGAAATGGGCCTAATGAAACTCAGGTGGGGTGGAGTTAGGGAAGATTCGTGTAAGAAATAATAATAGTCGGAGAGGGTTTCGGCACACTTCAAGGCTGCTTAAATGCCTTATTACACATTTAAATATTTAATTGGATTTTTAATGTCGGCGTGCTTCTGAGAAAGACATTGAAGGTCTGTCCTTGGGGTTCATCTATTTATTAAAGATTGACTCTTTCACGAAGCAAGCACGAGTTTCTTGAAGTTGGGAAAATTGACAGGTCTTGCGTTTGAGGCGAGGGTCGATAAGTGTCAAGGTCTCTTTGAAGAAGAAAAAACGCCAATAGTTTCATGATCTTTTGGATTAATACCCAGAGGGTTAGGGAGTGTCCCTGGATGTTGGTATCCAGCTTCGAGATCAATTTTTGCATTCAGGGCATGAACTGATAGCGGTATATACTCACCGACATCTTCTATCGTTCTCTGCTTGTCCTCCCTCGCATTGTTCTCTGTGTTTCCCTGCAGAAAATTGCGAAAATAATGGGGCGCAGGCCGGATCGCATTTGTTCATTGCTTCAATGTGAATAGTAGTAATGCAATTCTGTATTGTCCCGAATCAATTGAGCATGGATATTGTAAAGAAAGGGCAGTTTAAATAGCAGAAGAGGAAAGCGAAGTAACAAAACAGCGGTGAGCAGAGATCAAAGAGAACGAACCGCCGAGACTGTCGGCTCGCTCTTTGATGTTTCTCCTACCAATAGGCCGACTCGACATACAGCTATTCTAATAGCTACGTTAGCGCTCCACGCACTTTAAAGGGTGTTAGGAAAAGGGGCTGTTTAACCTCTATTATTCTCCTCTATCAAAGACACAAAAAGCCAACTGTTACGAATTCTATAGTCTCTTTCTTCCCATTGAAAGGCGCCTTTTTATCAAATGTCAGAATAGCATTTATACGTCTATTGGAAATGGATGTATTTTTTGTTTCGCCTGGAAGTGCGCTCTGCCATTGTATTGGTTTGAGACGTAATGCATTTCAACTGAATCCTTCTCCATCATATATACTTGCATTTCTTTTCAACATAGTTTGGAGACTTTAAAGTCAAATAGGGTTTGTGATGTTCATCGGAATTGCCCATAAAAGAAAGATTTCTTCCGAAGTTGTAAAACTTTATTTTGTCAAATCAGGTGCATCTATTCGTCGAACTGTGAAATTAAAAAAAGAGATTCCATCGGAGCTATCTCACGCTTCCATCACCCGCATACCACGGAACTGCATAATCTCTCTATTTATATTCCGATCTTTTCGGTCCTTTATTTTTGGTCTGATTCGGGCGAAATCAAACAACATTTAGCGCTAAATAGCGATCTCTTAATAGCACGCCAATAGTCCCATCTATCTAAATGCTACCTCGTAAAACAAACGCGAAACGGTCCTGTCGTCTGCTCACGAACGTGTTTATGTCCATCTCACATACAAACTGGTAATTTTATGCCCCCTATGAAACATTTTCTGCGCGCCTTTGATGTTTTCCGCCGACGAGCCGTCAAAGCTGGGCTCGTACAAGAAGCCGAGAGATCTGGGGGTTATTTCTGCCGAACTGCCTCAATTATTTAGGTATCATTTTAAATTTGGAATGCAATTTCTGGCTACGAGTTGTTCCCATGCATACATACATACACAATATTCTCCTTCCGACAAGTTTTTCTGGGTGATGCGGTAAATGTTTTTAGAAAGCGATAGGTTGAGCGAAAGTTCACAGTTATATTGGAGGATATTGTGCCATGTTTTGGTTTCCCTGGAGGGTAGTTCAACATTTTATGTTCTATTTAAAGATCATTTGAATTCTGTTCAATGTGATGAATATTAAGAAACACTTTGTAATGGAATATATTAATCCACATCAAAGGGTTTCCTTACACGATATTTCAAAAAATTAAAGGTCGTGTAAACAAAATGTTGTTTGGACTCTGTCCTTGTATATACTCCTCTTATACTTAAAATGTTTTCAGTGAAGATATAAATAGTTTGTGAAATTCAAATTTGCTATCATCAAGTATAACAATAATTTTGAAATTGTCAGAGTTGTGACATCTAGTACTGTCTTCGGATATTTGCTCACGAAACATAAATGGACAGAAGTTGTTTGTAAATGTTGTTCTTTCTGCTAATGCTTGAGGTATATTGTTAAAAGTAAGAATGAGTACAAATTACTGAACATGAGGGTAATTAATATGTGAACAACCAGCTAAATTTAGGCAATTACTACTAGTCCGACTTTAGTAATGTTTTGCACAAAACACGGATCGCTTTACTACTTATTCTGTGAGCAAAAAAAAAGAACGAAAGAAGAAATTAACTGAGTTGGGCATTTGCCAAAAGTTTGATTGGATACATGCACTTAATTCCCCTCATTGTTGGGCAATATTTTACCCAACATTTTTGACAGTTGTTGAAGTGATGATCTTTAGCAGAATGTGGATTATTTACTCTGGATTCTTTTCTTTCCTTCTAAATTTCTTTGCATTATACAGACAAGAGAGCAGCATCTTGTGTGTCGAGACGACGCTATTCTAGGATTCGGGGCTTGCCCGACATATCGCAGTGATGCAGCCAACTACTCAACAAACTGTGAGCTCAATAAGAACACAAGGCGATGTGAAGTGCCATCTTTGAAGGTAAAATGTTACTGTGATTAGGAAGATATCTGTGACGAGAATTCGTTGTGTTTCTATGGAGGCACTAGAGTGTACACCCTCCTCCATCATCTGGCAAAAAAGGAATACAATGGAAAAAAAGAAAGAAAGGAAACAAGAAAGAAAGAAAAAGGGGAAGGGGGTAAATGGAACATGAATAAAAATGATTGAACCTCATCTCTTCTCAAACATTTCCTGGTATTGATGATAAATTTGGAAATCATGGGCCATTTCATAAATGTATTTAACAATGATTTTGGCATTCAGTGGGTGTTTTTTGGTATTAGACCATGACCAACCATCATGCCCTCTCTTTGATCCCTTTCATAAAAGTGTATTTTAAAACACACATTTTTCTCTCTCTTTCTCTCTCTTTACCTCTAAACATCTACCTATGTATCTGTTTTCTCCTTCTCCCTCTCCAAATCTCTTTCCATTGCTCCCCTCCCCTTTCTCGCCCTTTCCTCTCTCTTTCTCTTTCTCTCTATCTCCAAAAGGAAGAATCTATACTGGTATCCTTCTTCTCTCCCTCACCAATTAAAGTTAAAAGCAATATGTAAAATATACAGGATGTGAGCTATCCCACCCCCCCCCCCTCTCTCTCTCTCTTTCTCTCTCCCTCTCTCTCTTTCTTCATCTCTGAGGAACTTGATTCAGGGAAAACTGAATATAGGCCAGTGCCCATAACTCCTCGTTCATTCAGTCCATTAGTAAAAAGAACTTCTTCCCCTCTTTCTCTCCCTCTCTATACAGGTTAAAGCAAGATGTAAGGTCTACGAGATCTGTGATCAAGCAGTACTCATCTCAGGGGGCTGGAACAGACAGACCAGTCTCCAGTCATCGGCAGACAATGTACGAGACATGTATTCTGTCCTCAGGAAAAACGGATTCAGAAGACCAAACATCAAAACATTTTTTGCTGATACCAGCAGTGTATTAGGTAAGCAACATCAGATGAAATTGCGTTTTTTCTTTTTTCTTAAATGTCTATATTTTCGCATTTCCTCAAATCTCTTGATATTTGATTAGCTATCAGAATATCCTTAAACACTGAACTACCTTCATTTGACAAAAGTTTATGAGCTGTAAAATGTTATTGTGAAATAGAGTGTTCCGTCAACACCTCTTCTTGACCTATTTTCCCTGGGCCCTACACTAACAGGGGTCCAAATCCCCCCCCCCCCCCCCCGAAAAAAAAAAAAGAAAAAAGATAAGACTATGGCACTCCAGACCTCTAGAAGAATAAATTGGTTTTTACCCAAGGTCTTTATACATGTAGCTGTAATAATTCACATTTTTATCAGAAGTAAACGAAGCAAATAAATAAGGAAATGTTTATTCATTTATTTCTGTCTTCCAACAGAAGGGATTGATGAAGAAGGATCGAGACACACCTACCCTGCAACACACAAAATGGCGATCCAGAGCCATCTGAGTACACTCTGTAGAACGCCGTACTGTGTAGAGAGCCTCGTCATCTATCTTAATAGTCCCACCCTAGCAGATGGGACGATGCTTCTCTGGGATACCAACCAAGATGGCATCGTGAGTGATATGTCTACAAGCTGTTGAATATGTTTTGATAATAATAAGAATAATATTGAAGTCTTGTACAGTCAAACCTGCTTTAGTGACCACCTGTCTACAAAGACCACATTTTTTATCTTCCTGAAAATGGTTTCTCATTGAAATATGTACTAAAGGAACTTGTCTACAAAGGCCACTTTTCATGTTTCACTTGGGCGGTCGCTATAGACAGGTTTGACTGTATAGTGCTCATGTCTGGCACAATGCCTCTCCTGGTGCTCCGGCCATTATTATCACCCTGGCGTTTAGCGTGGCTGCCATTACAGCGCTCGAGCATTTCAATACCTGCCAAGCAGGCACCCATTTTATTTTACTCATCTAGATGGAGTGTGACAATTCTAGATTAATATCTTGCTAAAGGACATTAGCGTTGCAATAGGGATTTGAACCCAGCTCCTAGTGGTTCAAAGTCCAGAGACTTATCCACTGGACCACAACACCTTCTATGTGCAACACCTTCTAGTTCTAGAGGAACAGTTAGAGAAAAGAGATATGAAAAAGTATATATGCCATCAGTAACTGAATAATAGATCTAAAGATATGATAGTTGGGTAGATGATACTAATTCTCTTCGGTGTCCTTGCTTATTCTATTAGTAGGTTAATATTGATGTTTTAATAATACATATCTTAAATAAGCTATAACTTTTCTTTAATGTGAATCATTGATAATTCATTATGTATTATACCAACAGGCAAGTGTTGACGAGCAGTACACGGTCTCAGAATTCTTAGAAGACATCTCGGACTGCAACGCGCGGCACATCTACATCATCGCTGACCAAAGCTTCTCCGGTAGGCTGGTAGACGCTCTTCAGCTTAGGTCTGACACCCCCCATCATGAGAATGTTGTGGTATTCACCAGCGGAGGGAGTCTGGAGTACTCATGGAACAGCGAGTTAACGAATCGATGGATGAACTCTAATCATACGACGTTGTGTGTTGACGAAATCCATAGGGTGAGGAATTGAACTTATCTTCGTACTTCTGTCCTGCATCAGGACAATTTAGTCAGACTCGCTTTAGTCACCACTTGGGATTAATCAAAGACCTCATACTTTATTTCCATTTTTTATAGTGTTTCTTTCCCTTTTTTATAGTGTTTCTTTATAAAAACCACTTCAAGTGTATTGATCTCTTTCCTTGTCTCTCTGGAGCAGTCTGTACGTAATGTGATGCAATGATATATGGCAGCAAGTTTAACAGATGTTGAATATTTCAATTGCGTCTCATTTAGAAACTACAGAAATATCAGCAATCAGACAAATATCAGACCTTAATATTCAAATCTTCTTTAATATTTGTATTAATATTTCTCGTGCACACCCAGTCTGATTCGTTCTACTTCACCAGGAGTGTCGAGCCGTAACGTTTTTCAAATTCATAGTCAGATTCTTTTTCACGGCCATATCTCAAAATTTTCTTTTTCAGGAGCACAAAGAAAAGTCAAAGTATCCATTACCGGTAAACACATTGCAATACCATTGTTATTATTTATTTGTTATAAGCATGAACATTTACACAGAATGTAAGAAAAAAAGAATACAAAAAGGAATTTTTTGTTGCATTTTGAATTGAAAAAAAACTTGAACCTTATGGTAAATTTTGTTCTTTTTGCAATTTCTTCTCATTTTACAGGGTTACGAAGGCACTCTTTCCTCAACGCCCATCCTCTACGAGAGCTCTCAAAACGCTGCCAACACAACTCTTTTTGGAGCACCCTGTGATATGCTTCCCTTCCTTACCCCACACGAACTCCGCGTCACGTACATGGGATGTCAAAACCTTCCCATGACGCTCTGGTGGTTCCGATTCCAGTCGACACGATCGACGCGATCGACGCATCGATAGCAAGACGAAAGGAAGATTATTTGACAAGGACTTATGATCAGAACATTTATGATCAGATCTTTATTTGTTTTGTTTCCAGTTTGCTTTTTAAAAGCGGGCTGAAATTTAATTACAGAGCTTTCTTCTCATAAGCTTTCTAAAAGTTTACAACATGGAGTGACAGGAGAGATGACTGGGTCGCGACTGTATCGATCCTGACTCAAGGTGGCGCTGTTCAAGATCAAGATTTGAGGAGCATTTTCTTTCTTAAAGCATTGAAAAGGAGAACAACAACGATGTTGTCTTTTTTAAAAGCTTCACTTTCATAATATGTGAGTTGATATGGAAGGATTATCGTCTTCATTTTACTATCTATTAATTTGTATTGTTTTTAATTCCATGTGATTTTTGCACAAATTCTTAATTTGTTATTCTGTGATAGCTTTTTTGTTTAAATCAAAACTTGATTAAGCGGTTTCATACTTGAGCTGTTTTGAAGAAAAATAAATGCAATTACAAATTTTCCACTTCATAGAATAATTTCTTTGTTTTGAAAGAGTTTTCATGCTTTGAGTTGTATTTCTTCATTTAAATTTGTTCTAATCTAATTGAGTTGCACAAATTCTTTCAATTACTCTTTCTTACTTTAAAAACAACCTTCAATATTTTTTCTTGCCATTGAAGGTAGTTGTTCTACTTAGTATTTGAGTGTGTTATGGTCGAAATGAACGTGCTAACCCACGTTTTGTTTTTCCACCAAATCTTTTGCAAGAGTGGTCTTGTATGTCGAGGCAATGCCTGTTTGTAAATAAGCATATTTATCGGTGTAAATGTACAAAATAAACAACAAATTATGAGAGCAAAGATTATAAATAACAATGCTGTAATTAGATATTTTTTTCAAATGTACTAGACAAGGGTGTGTTTTTAATGTTGACAAAGGGAACAAATATTGATTTGTTGAACTTTTTACTTCACCTGCATTTGATTAAGTTAAAGAAGTTTGTTGAAAGTAAAGAAAAAAAACTGGATTGCAATTAAATCCTGCTGTGATCTTTAGATCAGTCCGTAAAATCTATTGACTTTTCTTAGTCAGTGTTTAGCCTTCAATAGGTATTACATGTACAGGTGTAAATTGGATCTGTTTTTAGCAAATAAACTTTTTTGAAACACGTTCCATAAAAGTAGTTATCATTTTTTTTTACAAGCTATCTTTCTAAGATATAAAAATCCTGAAGAAAACATGCACCCTATTGTCCCTCAGCCTAAATCAAATGTTCAGTTTTTATGCCTCCGCCACCGAAGGTGGTGCCGGAGGCATCATGTTTTCGGGTTGTCCGTCCGTACGTCCGTCCGTCCGTACGTCCGTACGTCCGTCCGTCCGTACGTCCGTACGTCCGTCCGTCCGTCCCGTTTGACCGTTATCACAATATCTCAAGAACCATTTAAGATTTAAACTTAAGACTCGGGAATAGTATTTATCACCATAGGAAGACGATCTGATTAGATTTTGGAGTACGTAGGTCAAAGGTCACAGGTCACAGAGGTCAACTTATGAAATTCCTTGTATTGAGTTTGTTAGCGCGATATCTCAAGAACCATTTGAGATTTAAACTTCAAACTTAAGGATAGTATGTATCACCATAGGAAGACGATCTGATTAGATTTTGGAGCACGTATGTCAGAGGTCAAGGGTCACAGAGGTCAACTTATGAAATTCCATACATTGAGATTGTTATCATGATATCTCAAGAACCACTGGAGATTTAAACTTCAAACTTAGTGATAGTGTGTATCACTATAGGAAAACAATCTGATTACATTTTGGAGCACGTAGGTCAAAGGTCAAGGGTCATAGAGGTCAACTTATGAAATTCCATACATTGAGATTGTTATCATGATATCTCAAGAACCACTGGAGATGTAAAAACTTCAAACTTAAGGATAGTATGTATCACCATAGGAAGACGATCTGATTAGATTTTGGAGCACGTAGGTCAAAGGTCAAGGGTCACAGAGGTCAACTTATGAAATTCCATACATTGAGATTGTTATCATAATATCTCAAGAACCACTGGAGATTTAAACTTCAAACTTAATGATAGTGTGTATCACCATAGGAAGACAATCTGATTAGATTTTGGAGCACGTAGGTCAAAGGTCAAAGGCCACAGCGCACATTATGAATGCAAAAACAGCTTGTGATCGCGTTATCTCAAGAACCGATTGATGGATTCATGCCAAAATTAGGTCATGTTTGTTACTTGCAGAGCCAATGAACTGAGTAGATTCTTGGTTCATAAGGTCAAAGGTCATGGGCCCATTATGTATGCAAAAAATTCTCATTAGAACTGACAGATGGATTACTATTTAACTCAGAACATCTTGCAGAGCCAATGAACTGAGTAGATTTTATGGTCATGAGGTCAAAGATCAAAGGGTCATATATGTATATGAGAAATTGCTTGTAATCACAATATTCTGAGAACCTGTCAATGGATTACCATTGAACGTGAATTCAATTTTTTTTTTCTGTTTTGGTTTGTAAAATTGCTCTATAACGGAGGCATCATTTTCGACTGCGCGCAGTCGAATTCCATCTAGTTTTACTTTAAGTTCTGATTTATAAAAAGATTTTTTGTTAACTTGTTTTGAGTTCAGATTGTTATTTCCCCATTCCTAGTTTTTTAAATATTTGAAAAGTCTTCATTCTAGATTGTATCAATGATTTTTTCTCCAGATTCAATTCATACTGATATTCTTTTTCTCTTCCTCTGTCTCTCTTTCTTTACCTCTACCACTTTCTCTCTCTCTCTCTCTCTCTTTGTTCTTCTCTACCGATATATCTCTCTCTTTCTACTCCACTTTCTCTTTCTTTCCATTTGTATCTGCCATTCTGTCTACATGCCTACTTCTCTAACTCTCAGAGTCACTCTCCTTACTATTTACTTGTACCTTATAATTGATATCCCACCATTATTCTTTTCTTGTTCGGAAAAGTTATTTCCAAACTTGACTCAATGTTTTACATTCAACTTTCCAAATATTCTCAGTTCTTAGCATGGCAACACATTAGCTGCTGAGCTTCTTTCTTAGATTTTTGTTTGGGGAATTTTTTTCGCCATGCTCAAAGAGAGAACATGTTTTAGTACTTTTTATGAATGTATATATTTATATATATATTAGCTCAGGATTCATGGTAATAAAACATGCAAAAAGAGCAATGACAGTGGTGTTTTGTTTTATTTGTTTGTGATATTCATTGAAAATATTTAATCAAGATTGGGTGTCAATAAACCAAGAATTTATTCTTCTCCATTATTGGGACATCACTATTTTCATTAAACTTAATCTTTGAAGAATTAACAAAAATTGTTTATCAAAATCACAGGGTGATGGTCTAAATTCAGTTGTGAAGAGAAGAAACATACCGGTAATCTAAACATAGTTCAATGTGAAATGCCCGAACCCGAGCATACATCGCATTACATTTCAATTACTTACTTAATCATAAATTAACGAGGACAGATCCCGGCAGAGGTGGTATAAAAGGCATGCTAAACTGGGGTTAATAATACTTGAGGAGTAAAGTCGCTGTGGAATAAGAAGAAGAAAGATTAATTTATATAGCGAATAATAGGATGAGTCTCTATGTGCATAACAAGGTAAATACAACAAAAGCAAAACACAATTGTATGCTAATGAATTTTCAACTTCCAATTCTACTTTGTGATAATAGTGGCATTTACAAAAACTCACAAATTAATAGACGATTGATTCCTTAAACTTTAATGACTACTTAAATACAACAAATAATATGTCATAATTATCACAATCTAGTACAGAAATATGTTAACATTACATATCCAATAATGAATGCTAATATCATTTATGAAAGATAATCAAAGTAAAGAACAAGTACGATGCAGAAAAGAGTAAACACACTTCGACCAATTCTGTAACTTTGATTCTGCATCTTGATTTATTTTTGATTCATGACCTCAGACACAATTGTACAAAAACACACATTCCATTGTCACCTTTTCTAAAAAGTTTACACTACTCACTTTGAAGGACAAAGAAAGCGGATAAAATATACAGTTCCTCATCCTACCCTCAACAACTGCTGTGGTACACAAAGGAACATCCCTTCACTGCCATTATGTAAAAATGTGTAGAACAGGTGAATATGCATATGTGACACCTGTTCTACACATTTTTACATAATAGCAGTGAAGGGATATTCCTTTGTCTACCACAGCAATTGTTGAGGGTAGAATGAGGAACTGTATATTTTGTCCACTTTCTTTGTCCGTCATATTCATAGTGAATACACTTCCAGCTGCCTTGCATATTCCAGCTCATCGGCTAAAACATTTTGACGTTCAAGATAAGACCACGATTACTAACAATGAAAGCTCAATCTTTTCCCAAAGAAACCTCATCCAGGGGGGTGTTTCACAAAGATCTTAAGTTGAACTTATCTTTAAGTTGGACTTAACAATTATGGAAGGCCGTTAGCATCTTTGAAAATATTTTGTAAAAGTTTTTTTTAAAGGCATACAATTTTAATTCAAATCATTCATATTTTTTATTATCAAGGAGATGTCATGTTCTTGATATGGAATTTATGAAAAGTCTCAATACTTGAATGTTTGCTTCTGATCATATTTTATTTAGGGCTACAAATGGCTCTCCATAATGTTTACGTTCAACTTAGAGTTAAGTTCGACTTGGGATCTTTGTGAAACACCCCCCAGGTATATTCACCGATTAGCCCAAGGTTGTCAGGTTAAAAGAATAATTGCCAAAGTTTTTTTTTATAAACCTAATGGAGATACTTGCCTTAATCAGGCTTTTTCAATTTCAATTTATTTATGTTTCCAACAAAACATTATTCCTGGATAGTCAACCTGTTCGAAACGTCGAGCCACTCATCCTCTCCAAGCGCTATAGTTCTCCTTAGAACTATATGCTAAGAAAGATAACAAACAGTCCTTTTCAGGACTACCACACCCCCAAGAAAGATTACTGAGTCAGATTCCTTTTTCAGGACTCCTCAACCCTCTCTCTCTCTCTCACACATGGTGCACCCACAAACCTACTGTATAAAACATTACAAATCAATTATAAACATTTACAACAAATGTAGAAACACATATTGGAAACAGAGGGGTCCACTAAAAAGCAATGCTTGTACAAGTGTGAACACCTCAAATGATACTTAGGAATAATGAGTAATTAAATTAACTAATCTGTAACTGCAAAAGGAACTACAAAAATAGGGGGGAAAAGGGGGATGCCAACAGAAATGAGAACCGGGGAGCCACTTAGTATTTTCGCCCTTTTTTTATCAATTTCGAATCTTAAAACTGTGTTTTTAATGAAAATGAGGTGCCTAAATCAAGTAAAACAGAAACCCAAACATTGAAAAATGTTCTTCCTTCTCTTAGAAGTAGCATTTACTTAGACAATATTTTTTTAAAACGTGACGAGATCTTGAATAAAAAAATAAAAAAACTTAGGATTCAGTATGAAATTGAGGACTGCTGAAAAATGCAAATAGTCTGATAAAGAAATAAATCCTTGATTCAAACTTGTCGTCAAATACATGCATGAGAAGACAAAAAAGTGAAAGAAGTAAATAAGGACCTCTCAGTCAAGAGACAATAGAGATCTACATAGGCAGGTGGTCTTTATACACAGGTTCCTTTGGTACATATTTCAATAGGAAATTATTTTCAAGGGAACAAAATAAATGTGCTCTTTATAGACAGGTGGTCTTCTATACAAGTGGTCACGAAAGCATCGCTTACTGTATATTCCTTTTGACACATTCGTTAGTATGGCAGTTATTGTATCCTGAGTAAAACAGGGGCTAACAAGTACAGCAGGGGAATGTTTCCCAAAGCCTTTTTTAAATGACAAATTACAAAAATCAGTGACAAATCTGCTGATCACCAATCAGAAGCAAGGATTTCAGTAGCTTATAACATTATCTGTCATTTGTCATTAATGACAAGTTTTGTGAAACACCCCCCTGGAAAGCAATTCTTGAATCACAGAAAAGGTTCATCTCATAGATGGAAATTGAAAATAAGTTCTTTCTTCTTCACAATTTGTGGGAAGGAAATATTTTCTTCAACCTACATGCATGATCCCTTTCTACATATCAAGGAGTCAGTGACACAAAGACGAAACTCCATATTTTGCCAAAATAAGTATTTGATATCAAAATGTTCAGAAAAATATAGGATTTTGGCTAGTGAAACATAGACTTAACTCCTTAAGGCCCAAGTGTTCAATGACACATAAACCACTATTTCTCAAAATGGTAAAAATGGAGTTACGTCTTTGTGTCACTGACCCCTCGATATTGTTGTATTGCATCGGCAACAGTGCCAGCTAAAACATAGTTCCGAAGCTTGAGGCAACTCCAGCAAAGCCTTACAGGATCAAGTAATTTTCTACCAATTGTGAAGGAGAACTCATATTCAAGGAAGAGCAATACTTATTTGCTTATTTAATTTGAAAACACACAAGCAAACACATTTTCTATGGATAGTACATTTCTATAATATATAATACAAAATATTGTATTACTGTTTGTATCAATTACATATTTCTATTAACATACATGAATCAATTCATCCTCAAATTCAAGGTCCCAATATTCTTTCATAATGATCTCAAACTCCTCCCCCCCTCCCCCCCCCCCAAAAAAAAAAAAATCATACATATATATATATATATATATAAATGCAATGAACATATAATATTGTGCATAATAACAAATCACACTTGAATACAAGTATGAATCTACAATACAGATTACTATCTGTCATTTGTACTACTGTTTTTAACAGTTGCAAACTACAGAATAACAAATTTTAGACCGCATGTTCAAATACTATTTCCTACGGCACTAAATGATGATTTGTAATCAACTACATTTACACACACCCTAAGACAGCAAAACACACCTCGCAAATTAACTTCACATCTTGTAAATAATTAAAGGAGAATTTGGAAACTTGTAACAAAGAAAGGACATATACATGTACACGTTATTAATAATCAGCTAGATGCACTTTAACTAGCCTACAATTATTAACACTGCACACAAGACAACATAACAAAGACCACTGCTCTGTCCTACATTTGTTTGGTGGCCTTCTTAGATTTGAGTTAATACAAATGAAAAACTCACTACTCTCGGCTCCTATGCCTTTTTGTGTTCATGAAAATACCTATGTAAAAAAATGTGTTATAACTATTTACTTGTCATCACTCTAGATGACACTTTAAGAAAGAAAAAAGAAAAGTAGAAACAGTCTAAAACCGGTATTCAATTCAATAATTATGTCAGAAATATGGGTATATATATATATCCGTAGATATTTTGCCTCGCAGTTGGCTTCTCAAAAGTCAGATTCTTAGATGTGATCCAAGTAAGACGTAATTCAGTTTACTTAGTCAAGTAAAATCCTGACACAATTTAAGTACTGAATCGAATATGGCCCCCTATACCCTGAGAACACAAAATCAATATGGGCGTAAATGCAGATATAATACATTTACTATAAACAAAATAAATAATATTGATAATATTGAAATACCCTGGTCATAATTTTATCAGTGCCTCTTTCTTTGTTGAGGTGCTGTGGGCCTGTTTTATATAAACTGTTATTTGAATAGTATTTTAGTCACTATAGATAATTTAGCTTTTACAAGGTTCTGTATTCACTTTACTAGACAATTAAAATATGAAAACTGAACATTATAGCAAAACAATAACAAGAATTCATTAGTCAGGGGGTTGATGTCTGTACAATTGCTTATTAATTGGCCTAACACTTTGCTTTCTTTCTTCGCATTTCTGCATGGTTGCTTGTTTGCCACTCATGCGTTTTTGCACAAACAATAGGCACTAACTGATGGAAAGATTGCTTTGTGCAACACAATAGCTTTGCATAATTTCCAATTGCTAGTCTTGATTAGTTCCATGATAACCCTTCCAACACCTGGGGGGTGTTTCACAAAGATTTTAAGTCGAACTTAATTCTAAGTTGGACTTAAATATTATGGAGAGCCATTTGTAGCCTCATAATGAAATATATTCAAGAGCAAAAATTCAAGTATTTTAGTCTTTTCATAAATTCCACATCAAGAATATGAAATCTCCCATGATAATAGAAAATATGAATGATTTGAATCAACATTTTATGCCTTTTAAAATAACTTTTACAAAGTATTTTCAAGGATGCTAATGGCTTTCCATAATTTTTAAGTCCAACTTAGAGATAAGTTCAACCTAGGATCTTTGTGAAACACCCCCTGTATAGATTAATCTTGTGTTGGAAACAGTGAAAAAACATTGAAGCCTTCAGTTTTGTATATCTACCACATGACAAATACAATGCGACACAGTGAGATTATTTGTGTGGCATACCAGTATTAAGAGTTGAAGAGAAGGTTGAATTCTGGGAAGAGGTGAACAATAATTTGTAAGATTTATCATTGTATTATGCAAGTGTGGAAGAACATCAGATAAAACATGTTTCCTGAAAAGCATGGCTCTTCAAATGCCTTAATATTCTAAATATGGCATGTACTGTAACAGCATAAAAAACAAGACCGATTTTTATGCCACATGTTCGTCTGGTACCATATACATCTTTCTGTGTACAGTGCTTGTAACTTTACCAAGACTGGGCCAAATTTCTTATCATTTCTTATCAGAACCCAGAACCTTGTAGTACACACCAACGCTTATATGCCAGAACATGGTCAACCTTTTCTGATCGATTCCACGTTTCTTTCACAATGCAATCGCATGACCAGAACTTTTAACACTGATTGAGAGTTGCCTGATGGGTTTTCTGGCACATGCTCTGTTGGTAACTGCATGATGGGCTATTTCTTACATTAATTGTATTCCAAACTTCAGCCTTAGAGCCAGCACTGTACCCCAAAAATCACCCTTATTCTAAAACCTAATTTGATTCCCAATTGCAATGCTAACATCAACTCTATACCTGGAGATGAATGACGTACAGCACAGAGCATCTGGAGCATAGCCTGAGGTCCTATCGCAAAGAAAATATACTTTCAGGCAACAAATCATGAGTTGAAATAGAAAGCCGAGTGGCCGGACCTTAACCCTACCAAGTGAGTATAAAACGGTGAGAGTGAAAGTATGGTGGGAGTATCCAGCATACACAAGCATCAATGCTCAAACAAATAATGATTTGATTCTGGCCGCACAAAATTCAAAATTCAAACTCAAATTCGAACACAAAATTAGAACTTGGTGACATTTGGATAAACCTATGGGGCAAGGTCTTCAGCTTGTATAGATCGCTGTATTTTACTAAACTGTTGTAAAAACTTACTACAATGTTGATTAGGTAAGGGTAATTTCAGATTATTTAAGTTTTGACAAAAATCATGTTTCAAGCTTATGTTTGCAAGCCATATTTGAGACACACTGGCACCAACTGAGACAAATTTACACCTTACACCATTACACCTTATTGTGTGCCAGAACTAATTTATGAGAGTCCTCACATGTTATGTAACCTGTATGATAATATCACATGCAATCATTACAATCATGTTGTTTTACACATACATGTTCTGTTCTAAGGCTCATCTGAAATTCAACCAAACCAATACAGAAGCCATAATATTGCCAGCCTGAAAGCCCATGCGTGACAAATTGATGTCTTCACAGAACATGCGGATATCTCCATAACTCTTCATACCTCCAAACCACTTCATAGTACAACTTGCAATAAATAGAAATAGCATAGAAGAAACATCAGACACACACTCTTCCCCTAAAGAAAAAAAAATCATGATATGTAAGAGAAAAGTTTACAATATAACTTCAAGGAATTTTCTGATTATTAAAGCTAAAGAAATGAAGACTGACTGTGAATACAAGTCTTAGATTTCTATATGATGAATAAGTGATTGAATTATGCAAGTACACATGTATATATTGTAAATAATCTCCATATTACATTTTTGTTGTTTTTTTTTGTCAAAAAAATGCAATTTTTTGTATAAATAATCTGTAGATACATGTATCTATGACTTTTTAACCTGGTATATCCTCTTCATAATTATATTTGGAGTGTAGAAATTGTGCTACGGTATTACTCAACATGTATACTTCTACTGTCAAGTTTTATTTTTTGATAATGATATATTTATTTTTGCCAAGTGTGTGCTAAGAACAGGGGCCAGACTCGACTAGCACATGTGCTATTATTTGGCTCCTTTTCATCACCTTCTATATTCTATGAGAAAAGACATATGTCTAGCATATCAATACTTTGTTAGGTTTTTCTTTAATATGATCTATAATATTCATTTATGAACATGTACCATTCACGATGTATTCAAATGTTTAATCACTGATGTTATTGATGATGAATAAATAAAATCAAAAATCAAATCAAATATGGTGTTCTACTTTGACTCATCAAGACCTTTGCTGCTCATTTTCAGGGAAGTTTATAATTATTAAAGCAAAAGAAATGAAGACCGACTGTGAATACAAGCTTAAGATTTCTGTCTGGAATCTTCTACTTTGGCACATCAAGACTTTTGCTGCTCCATTTCAGGTAATTTTCTGATTATTAAAGCCAAAGAAATGAAGACTGGGCATTGTGGCGTGCGCCTGTAATCCAGCTAACAATGGAAGTTACAAACTGAATCAGCCGAGGACGCAGGTTTGAAACTGAGTCACGTCTTTCGGATGGTGACGTTAAATAATCATACCTGATTGATACACGTCTGTAAAAACCCAATTACACACACACACACTGATTGCGATTACAAGTCTTAAATTTCTGTCTGGCATCATCTACTTCGGCTCGTCGAGGGTTTCGCTGCTCCCTTCCACAACCGCCTCCTCCTCTGCTTGAAGCTGCTGCTGCCACATATCAGCGTACATGCCATCCAATCCCAATAGCTGTTCATGCCTGTCATATAAAAAAATAAAACATTTGGATCAATTTTTTCTTTTTAGCAGGGCTCAACACTAAAAGATACCTGGACACATGGGCCTCAAAAGACAAGTGCGACCCCAAAATATCAAAATTCTAGCATAGGAAGGGCACATGCATAGAGACTGTAAAGGGTTCATTCTGGACCATCCTCAAAGAAAGTTAGTGTGGAGCAGTGTTTTTAAAGTATGGATTAATGAAGTAGGCCTAATAATCTATCACTCTTAACTATTTTGATGATATGCAGACTAATGTATTACACAGACAGAGTCAAAGAACGGTCAACACTTTGCAATGCATTTTTCTCAAAATTTACATCAGCTCATGCATCTATTCTTGCCTTTTTCCTGAGCACTAACAAAATATTAAAAAGCTATTAAATTTAGGACAGTTTTCTAACTTTTATGTTTTGATTACTGATTGAAGTTAAACAAAAAACAGTTTAAACTTTGAAAAGTCTTTTTCAGGAAATACGCAGTCATTGTCCATGGACCCATTCACACCACTTTGCCAAACACAGGATGAAATAGGAAAAAAAGCATGAACACAATTTTCATATTTTTGAAAGCTCTCTAGCTTTGGTTGCTGAAGCTGAGCCGAGCCGAGCTACTCTGTTAGGGCCCTCAAGCATTCAAGTAACTTCTTCTTATTGGTAACCCACTCTCATTACCTGGGTGAAGAGCGGCAAAGCCAGAATAATGTCTTGCCAAAGGACACTACAGTGCGTCCCGGAATAAACGAAACCGAGAATTATAGATGTTTATCATAACTTAATCACGATTATAATTAATGAATGACACATATGACTGAGGTGTCATATGAAAGGGCAGAAATGAACTTTCTAGAAATGTGATTCTCTCTTTGGAAATTGAGATATCGTTGCTAAATGAATTTTTGGTTTCCTTTCTTCATATGAAAGGGCAGAAATGAACTTTCTAGAAATGTGATTCTCTCTTTGGAAATTGAGATATCTTTGCTAAATTACTTTTTGGTTTCCTTTCTTCAAATTGTTTTTGATCACTCATGCAGGATAGTAAATTTTAGTATGTTCTTTTTTTTTGTTCTTTTGTTCTTGTGTTCCTGTATGTGTGTTTTTAGGGGTAGGCTTTTATATAGGGAATCCCTCCTTTCTGCCTATCCCAAATGCTCTTATAAATTGCCATTGTATTTGTTATCACTTTCTTGTTTTTTTTTATAACTCCATTCTGTATTTGTATGTTTTAAATGTTTTTATGAAGAGTGTTGAATAAACTTTGAATTGAATTGAATTGAATGCATCGTATGGACTGCATCAAATGAAAGTGAAGGATTTAAGCTTTACAAATACATGTCATTTATTAATTATAATTGTGATTAAGTTATGAAAAACATCAAAATTCTCGTTTTGTTTTTTCTAGGACGCACTGTATTATAATGGAGTGGTCAGTGGTCAATTTTACCCACCTTCCTTTTTCTACGACGATGCCGTCCTGCAGCACCAATATTTGATCGGCGTTGATGATGGTGGACAGACGATGAGCAACAACGATGGTTGTCCTGCCTTGACAGATGTTTGCTAATGATGCTTGGATGTTACGTTCTGTCTTGGTGTCCAAGGCTGAAGTGGCCTGTGAGAGAATGTACAATTTAGATATTAGAGTGAGTGTCAGAAACAGAAGCACCTTTAAAAAACTGATGATTGTTACAGATAAAGTTGAGTTCTGGTCATGCGATTGCATTGTGAAAGAAACGGTGTGGAATCGATTAGAAATTGTTGATCATCAAGCATAGAAGTATTTGTGTGTATTGCAAGGTTCTGGAATCTTTAAAAAGATAAGAAATTTGGCCAAGTCTTGGTAGTGTGTACAAGGACTATACACAGAAGGATGTATATGGGACTACACAAACACCTGGCATAAAAATCTGTCCCGATGTTTACAATGTTGCATGCCATATTTAGAATATTAAGGCATTTATAATACATTTCCACCATGTCTAGTGTCAGCGAGTAAGGGCCGTCTGCACATAGTAAAACTGATGACCCTCTCCCTTTTACACCAAATTCGAAGCTTGAATGATGTGAATTGATTTTGAAACATTTTCTGCGGACCACAGTCAAAATGACGTGGTCTGAGTATTCAACGATTCAGACCAAGAGACAGATTTCAGTAGGTTTATCAAATGCTCGGGAAAAAAAAATCAAATACAAGACGAGTTGTAATGTGCCTCTCAATATGCCCACCCAACATTCTTGCTGTATGTGACCGATGCGCATTCATTGCATCTTGACTCTGTACCATGCCTTTGTGAATGATTCTTAGCCATATACAGTACATGTACGGTATTTAACTTTTTTATTTCCATTTGTAGGAAAGAACCCTGCACAAGCAAGAGATGTCAGATGACAAATTAGATTTGCACGTTCTTGAACACATTTTTATGACAATAAGGAGACCACATCGATTATACGCTTACCTCATCAAGTAAAACACAATCTGGTGCTTTCAGTATGGTCCTATACCTTCTGGTTCTGTACCTTCTGGATTTGTACGTTCTTGAGCACGTTTTTATAATAATAATGATACCACATGGATCATATGCTTACCTCATCAAGTAAAACAAAATCTGGTGCTTTCAGGATGGTCCTGGCGATGGCTACTCGTTGTTTCTCTCCACCACTCAGCTTCAATCCCCTCTCCCCTACAACAGTACCATAACCTGAAAAAGCATCAACGGAAGACGTGTGTTCATATAAAACATCAAAGCCCCACTGCACTACTTATACATGTAGCTACTTGCGCCCTCTATATAGCAAACAATGCCTAATCGGTGCCTGTCGGTCCCCCATGATCCTCTTTCTCTTATATTAATTGAGAGCTGATTTGATGAGATAACCATCTGTCAGTGACCTTGCAGGGAGGTTTAATCCCCCTGGCCAAACTAGTGCAGACGGGCTTTAAAAAAGGTTGACTATGAATCATAAATATAAGAATTATTGTGTATTGGGAACAGTTTTTGAAAGTATCAAGATGAAAAGATATTTTCTGTCACATATACCACAGTATTATAACCTAACAAACATCAACAGAAGACGTGTGCTTAAAGACAAAATAGAGTACCAGAATTTTACATTTTGAAATAAACTCTAGAGGTAAACTCGAGAGCTCTACAGTTAATTCCATACACCTGACTGATTTCAGACTTCATGCATGATTATAAATGAATCTAACCTTGTACTGAAATATAAACAAAGTCATAAACCTAGCTACGCTCACCTTCAGGGAAAGACTCGATCCGTGTATGTATGTCGGCTGCTCTCGCTGCTTCCTCCACCTCTTCTGTTGAACATTGCGTTTTGCCATACCCGATATTATACCTGGAGTGGGAGCAGCGAAATACATTACAATTCTTTTATTCAGAAAACCACAATGAAGTTTTATAATCATTTAAGGATGTTACTACAAATAACAACTTTTTTAGCTAAACCTGGACAGAGTCACAGTTTGCAGTATAAGGAAAAGTAGGGAAAATGATATTCGCTGTGATTTTTTTTTTCATCTCTTGACTGGCTTCGTCACATTAAAAATATGTGAAAACTAATCACACCTCTAAATGATTTGTAATATGTAATTTGTAAAAAAAATATTTGGAATCATCTTTCTTTCTTTCTTTCTTTTTGGAACAAAATTCACATCCTGATTCTCACTTTTGGCTGAAGGGAGCGTATGTTTTGAGTGTGACAGACTTAATACTGTGCACTAGACTGCGAGTGTTCACAAAATGTGCACCATCTACATTCACTGTGGAGTGTAACTATTATATGACCACTGTGAAGGCATGTGTGACCCAGCACAGTCACAAAACAACTGAAAAAGTTGCCAGAAAAGACTTTGGGGATATTCTGATAGAGGAGATTCTCAGCTTTAAACACAACTGGATGCTCGTAACTCAATTAAAAAAGAGAAGAATGTCCAGTCCCATAGAATATTACTCTAGAGAAAAAGGTGCTTACAGTAAGTCTGTTTAAAGGCCCACTGTACTACTTGTAGCTACTTGCTCCCTCTATGTAGAAAACAATGCCTAATCAGTGACCATTGGTTCCCCACGATCCTCTTTTTCTTATGTTAATTGAGAGCTGAGTTGATGAGATAGCCACCTGTCAGTGACCTTCCCGGGTGGTCTAATCCCTCCTAGCCAAACTAGTACAGATGGCCTTAAGCAATCTAACTCCCAAGGTCTTGTGCAAGGCGACAAAAGGAAGATTAAAACTTTATAAGAATTTCTGAGAGGGGATCCTCAGATTGTCAGCACATCCTGTTCATTATTTCTCCCAGGGGGGCGTTTCACATAACTTGTCACCAGTGACAATTGACAGTTTTTGTTATAAGCTTCTGAAATCCTTGTTTCTGGTTGGTTATCAACAGATTTGTCACTGATTTTTGTCATTCAATTTGTCATTGAAAAAAGGCTTTGTGAAACAGGTCCCAGGAATCCATGGAATAGCTTGGTACTCTGTTTACAAGTTATTGCAGATCAAATCAGACGCCAGTAGCAAGGGTTGTAAATAAATAAAAACTGCTACATCAAACTCATTATCAGAAAAGCATAGGTCCATGAAATACTGTCATAACACCACTTTGGATTGTTTTATGCCTCTTAATTTTGAAATTACATAGAAAAAAAGTACTGGTATACTCTTTCAGAAAATGCTGAAAACTAAAGTTTGACCGCACTGACCATATGCGCCTTTATTGGGCTCTAACTAAAATGACTTTATGCGACTTTCTGGTGGTTTTTTTGTGGGTAATCACATATTTGTGACCATGCATATATAATGGCAAAATCATACTAACCTGATATCATTATTGAAAAGAACAGTGTCTTGTGGAACCACACCTATAACTTTCCTCAGGGAACTCTGTGCTACCTGCAGATATAAATTATACGTTGGATGAAATGTCGTGAAGTAAGGCCAAAGTGTTATGGGCAGCAACATCATATAAATAGTGAGTGAAATATTTCATTACTAATGTATAACACCCATGTACCTCGCAGAACCTATATAACCTGAAGAGTAGTACTCTTTACTTTATACAGACCACAATCCCCTCTCTCCCCCAGGTCCTCTCAAGACTTAGATTAGGATTAAGATTAGGATTAAGATATTACCTTAATGATATCCAGGCCATCATATCTGATATGACCACCCTGAACCACATTGTACCTAAAGAGTAGTCTGATGACTGTACACTTTACTCACAGTCGCCGACCCCAATCCCCCTCGCCCCCTGGGTCTTCCAGGACTAAGATTAGGATTAAGATTAGGATTAAGTTCTTACCTTACTGATGTCCTGGCCATTTAATCTGATATGACCATCCTGAACCACATTGTACCTGACGAGTAGTCCGATGACTGTACACTTTACTCACAGTCACCGATCCCAATCAGCACCCACCCCCCCCCCCCACCCCCCCCCCCCCCCCCTCCAATCCCTGGTCCTATCATTACTAAGATTAGGATTAAGATATTACCTTACTGATGTCCTGGCCATCTAATCTGATATGACCACCATGTACCTCATATAACCTGAAGAGCAATCTGATGACTGTACACTTTACTCAGTCACCGACCCCAATCAGCACACCCCCCCCCTCTCCAATCCCTGGTCCTTCCAGGATTAAGATTAGGATTAAGATCTTACCTTACTGATGTCCTGGCCATCTAATCTGATATGACCACCATGTACCTCATAGAACCTGAACAGCAGTCTGATGATTGTACACTTTACTCAGCCACCAACCCCAATCCCCTCTCCCCCTGGGTCTTCCAGGACTAAGATTAGGATTAAGATTAGGATTAAGACGTTACCTTAATGATATCCAGGCCATCTAATCTGATATGACCACCCTGAACCACATTTTACCTGGAAGAGTAGATCTGATGACTGTACACTTTACTCACAGTCACTGACCCCAATCCCTCTCTCCCCCTGGGTCTCCAAGGACTTAGATTAGGATTAAGAATGGATTAGGATTAAGATCTTACCTTACTGATGTCCTGACCATCTAATCTGATATGACCATCCTGGACCTCATAGAACCTAAACAGCAGTCTGATGACTGTACACTTTACTCACAGTCACCGACCCCAATCCCCCTCTCCCCCAGGTCATCTCAGGACTAAGATTAGGATTAAGATTAGGATTAAGATATTACCTTACTGATGTCCTGGCCGTCTAATCTGATATGACCACCATGTACCTCATAGAACCTGAAGAGCAGTCTGATGATTGTACTTTTACCAGCTCCGGACGGACCAACCTACATCAAACAGTAGGATGGAGAAGAATTATTCAACAATATTCAAAAAGTCAATAAACATCTCAGGCAAAGGAATGACACAAAACCACTATTACTCAACAGACAAATTTGCTCATTAGAAATATAAGATAACTAAACTAAAAACACTAAAAGCCCCTCTAAACGTTGGGAGCCCAAGAGATTTGATGCCGAAAATTCACTTAAAGTGTTTCTTAAATGACATCCTCTTTCACATTATGATGCAATTTAAGTGAAATTTGTCATGAAATTGTTGGCGCATTTGGGGCCCCCAACACTTTAGAGGCTGTAATTAGTCTTGCACGGCCATTATAGGCTGAACAAAGGTCGATGAAAGACTTCGTCTTGACAGCTGGCACCTTTCTGGTGTAATGTGCATCTGAAAATTTGATTAACATAAATGAAAATGATTGAGAAAATTAATGATTCTCAAATGAAATTGACGATCTGCGCTTATTCTTTACCCAATTTTTGAGGCGTGTGCAAAATCTTCCAGCGATTCCAGGGTTAGGGTCTTGATAAGGACCATCATGGCACCCCCCCCCTCCCCCCCCCCCCCCCCCAAAAAAAAAAAAAAAAAAAATCTTTAAATCTCTTTTTTATAAATATTAGGGTGAAGGCCACCCAGTATGATGTTTGATATTTGATGAGTGTTTAGCAGACTGCTATTAAAGAAACAATGTACATGCATGTAAAAAGCAACCAGGGGACTGACGGCTAAAAGTCCTCTCTGAGGGACTTGGTAATGAGGATTAATGCCTAACCAAAGGGCATGAGCACATTGAACTGGTTTCCAACCTGGGACCTCCAGGTTATGAGACCACTGCTCTACCACTGAGCCATCGCGCCTCCTTGATTATCTTACCACTTATCTATCTCAGCACACTTATAGCACACATACATATTTCTGCACTAATTTCTTGACATGAACATGATTTACTTACAATAGCTAGTACTTGGCCCGGTTCAACTGTAAAGGAAACATTTCTCAAGATAGGCTTCCTGCAGACAAGAAAAACAAACAAAAAAAGAATTTGTAAATGTATTTAATAAGTGGATTAGTGATTTAATATGATAGGCTTAACCCTATTTAGCCCGGGCTATTTTGAAACTGCATAGCCCAGGGGGGGGGGGGCTTCTAAGGCCCCCCCCCCCCCTATGATCTCGGCCGTGAAACGCCCGATCGCCGCGAAAATTTGCATACATGTCAAGTGAAGTGTATAGAATACTATGGTAATTTCAATTTTTCGAAAAATTCACTCATTTGCATATTTATGGTAATTTATGCAAATAAGGTCATGAAATTCACATTTTTGCCCATAAATCAGACATTATTCATATTTAAGCATTCTTTTTCACTACATAAATTTGTTAGACCATTTGGAATAATTATACAACACAAACAATTGAAAAAACAGGGTTATTCCTTATGTTATCTATTGTTTTGATAATTTCTTATGTATTTCTTTGTTTTTTTAACTTATGTATTTTATTGTTTTTGTTGTTTTATTTCATTTCCAACTATAATTCAACTATTTTGACCCCAAAATAAACACCTAAACTATAAACAAGATCAAATAACCAATGTTTTATCTCTTTATTTGAAAAATGAGATTACCATATGTTTTGTACACAAATCACAAAAATGAGCGATTTTCGGGCTGACATGCATGGACAAAACGACACGTGACTTTGTATTGTAAAAATTTCTTTCAAAAGATGCGCAAGACTCGAAAGAAGAAAGTCACAAAATTTCAGTGCAAGATTTTCTTGCGTTAAAAAATTATTGTATTTTAAGGCTACAATGGCTCTCCATAATTTTTTAGTCCAACTTAAGAGTTAAGTTTGACTCAGGATCTTTGTGAAACACCCCTCTGGTACGATACTTACTGTTCGTTGTAGTAGAAGGAGACATTATCAAACTCCACTTTTCCTTTGCTCACGATGAGATCCTTAGCGTCGGGGTCATCTGTGATCTAGACGGGACACAGAAAAGAACACAAATAGGACAGTCAATTGTTATTGGCAATTTAGCTTTGGAAATCTAGAGATAGCTTTGGCAAAAATTATATAAAATACAACTATGTGAAAAAAAGAACAATCCCTCCCCCCCTCCCCCCCAAAAAAAAAAAAATAAAACTAGATGGAATTCGACTGCGCGCAGTCGAAAATGATGCCTCCGTCATAGAGCAATTTTACAAACCGAAACAGAAGAAATTTTTCAAATTCAAGTTCAATTGTAATCCATTAACATGTTCTCAGAATATCGTGATTACAAGCAATTTCTCATATACATATATGACCCTTTGATCTTTGACCTCATGACCCTAAAATCTACTCAGTTCATTGGCTCTGCAAGATTTCCTGAGTTAAATAGTAATCCATCTGTCAGTTCTAATGAGAATGCGTCCACAAGTTATTTTTGCATACATAATGAGCCCATGACCTTTGATCTTATGAACCATTCATTGGCTCTGCAAGATACATAAATGATCTAAGTTTGGCAGGAATCCATCAATCTGTTCTAATGATAATACGATCACAAGCTATTTTTGCATACATAATGAGCCGCATGACCTTGACCTTTACCTCATGACCCCAAAATCTAATCAGTTCATCAGCTCTGCAAGTAACATACATGACCTAAGTTTGGCAGGAATCCATCAATCGGTTCTTGAGATAAGGCGATCACGAGCTGTTTTTGCATACACAATGTGCGCTGTGACCTTTGACCTCGTGACCCCAAAATCTAATCAGTTCATTGGCTTTGCAAGATACATACATGACCAAAGTTTGGCAGGAATCCATCAATCGGTTCTTCAGATAACGCGATCACAAGCTGTTTTTGCATACATAATGAGCCCTGTGACCTTTGACCTCGTGACCCCAAAATCTAATCAGTTCATCAGCTCTGCAAGATACATACATGACCAAAGTTTGGCAGGAATCCATCAATCGGTTGTTCAGATAACGCGATCACAAGCTGTTTTTGCATACATAATGAGCCCTGTGACCTTTGACCTTTGACCTCGTGACCCAAAAATCTAATCAGTTCATCGGCTCTGCAAGATACATACATGACCAAAGTTTGGCAGGAATCCATCAATCGGTTCTTCAGATAACGCGATCACGATAACGGGACGTACGTACAGACGTACGTACGGACGGACAACCCGAAAACATAATGCCTCCGGCTACTTCGTAACGGAGGCATAAAAAGGGCCTTTTTAGGTAAGAAAAAGGAGCCCTTTTGATACATATTGCTTGTTATTTCTTAAATGGGAGGTTTCATGGCGACCGAGCCGAGCGGGAAAATTTTGGGTCTGAAAAGACACAGGGCCTAGCTACTATGAAGTTAAAAGGGGCACTTTTAAAATTCTTAGCATGGGAAGTGCCCTTTTTAAGAAGTTTTAAAAGTCCATTTCAAGTATAAAATGGTCCTTTTAGGTAAGAAAAGGGGGCACTTTTCATACATACTGCTTGGTAGTTGTTAAATCTGAGGTCGCATGGCGACCAAGCCGAGCAGGAAAATTTTGGGTTTGAAAAGACATACTATGAAGTAAAAAGGGGCACTTGATAGTGCCAATGTTCATGGTTGAATGATTTAAGAAGTGAAAGTGCCCCTTTTAAGAAGTTTAAAAAGTCCCTCTTAAGTATAAAAAGGGCCCTTTGAGGTTCGAACAAGGGGCACTTTTTAGTATTGAAAAGGGGCACTTTTAGGGTGCTTGAAAAATGGGGGGGGGCACTGTGCCCCCCCCCCCCCCCCCCCCCACTGCTCCCCCGTTTTCGCCGCCCCTGCTAATAGACATTATGTATGAGCAGTTTATACAGTCTTTCTTTTCTGTTTGCTCCATTGTCAGATTTGAGTTTTATCGTCGTTTGAGGTGATGGGTTACATACATGTACATGTATGACTTTGATGGCCTTATGGTCTAATTATACATAATAATATTAATATCCTTGAAGTAACTGTCCAAATGATAGTAGAGCAGTGGGTAGTAGACCAAACAGAAGTAGACCAAATGGTAGGGCATCAAATGGTCAATACACCTAACAGATGTAGACCAAATGGTTAACATACAACCGGTCAGTAGAATAATCAATTGTAGACCAAATGGTCAGTAGACCAATTGATAGTAGATGAAATTATTAATAATCTATCTGCATTGTAGACCAAATGGTTATTAAAGCAAAGTGGTGAGTTGTACAATCGGTAATGCATGGACCACATGGAAGAAGACTTAATAAACCTAATGGAAGTGAACCAAATGACAATAGACCAAATGGCAGTAGGCCAAATAGACCAAACGGTCAACTCCTTGATTGCACTTTGCACACCCAGTTTAATAGTGTAGATCATTATTGGCATACATGTACACACTCAATGCAAAATAGGATATGCAAATTTAGGATAAAAGAGTACAGCATATATGCAAAGTACGATTGAACTAACACTTTATTTACATATCATGTCAAATTGACACCTTATTTAGATGTATATACGTGCTCCAAAATCTAATCAGATTGTCTTCCTATGGTGATACACACTATCATTAAGTTTGAAGTTTAAATCTCCAGTGGTTCTTGAGATATCATGATAACAATCTCAATGTATGGAATTTCATAAGTTGACCTCTGTGACCCTTGACCTTTGACCTACGTGCTCCAAAATCTAATCAGATTGTCTTCCTATGGTGATACACACTATCATTAAGTTTGAAGTTTAAATCTCCAGTGGTTCTTGAGATATTATGATATGGTGATACATACTATCCTTAAGTTTGAAGTGAAAATTCTCCAGTGGTTCTTGAGATATCGCGATAACGATTTCAATGTATGGAATTTATAAGTTGACCTCTGTGACCTTTGACCTTTGACCTACGTGCTCCAAAATCTAATCAGATTGTCTTCCTATGGTGATACACACTATCATTAAGTTTGAAGTTTAAATCTCCAGTGGTTCTTGAGATATTATGATAACAATCTCAATGTATGGAATTTCATAAGTTGACCTCTGTGACCCTTGACCTTTGACCTACGTGCTCCAAAATCTAATCAGATCGTCTTCCTATGGTGATAAGTACTATTCCCGAGTCTTAAGTTTAAATCTTAAATGGTTCTTGAGATATTGTGATAACAATCTCAATGTATGGAATTTCATAAGTTGACCTCTATGACCCTTGACCTTTGACCTACGTGCTCCAAAATGTAATCAGATTGTTTTCCTATAGTGATACACACTATCACTAAGTTTGAAGTTTAAATCTCCAGTGGTTCTTGAGATATCATGATAACAATCTCAATGTATGGAATTTCATAAGTTGACCTCTGTGACCCTTGACCTTTGACATACGTGCTCCAAAATCTAATCAGATCGTCTTCCTATGGTGATACATACTA